>PYST01000002.1:141012-334602 GCA_003049485.1 Ophioceras dolichostomum
GGGGGGGTGGATGAGGTATCGATGATCAAATGGGATGCCTCGATGGGATGTTTCAAGTGTTGTAAGTGGTAGTTAAGTGCATTTGGGGAAAGAATTGCAGAAAGACGGCAGGGACTTAAAAAAGAACCTAGGAGAAAGTGACAGACGAAGTAGGCATCCTGCAGGACAGGGCGGGAAATTTTTTCATTCTTTTTTTTTCATCTTTTTTTTTCTTCTTATTCGGTGACCCCCAAGGCTTTCGCTCCTCCTTTGTTCAGCTGGAGAAGACGACAGGGAGGGGGTGCGGCCATGCGCACCATCCTCGATGCGTTCGCCTGCGTTCGCCTGCGATCCGCGGGGCTCCAACCAGCCAGCCAGCTTCTTCCTCCCGTCGCCTCGTCACTAACCGTCAGTGCAGGCAGCAACAGCACCTAGCCGACAGAACCAGGTACTTCCCGAAGTCAGCCAGACCGATGATGGCTCGACTCTCTTTTCCCTTGGCTCCCCGAGTTACCTGAGATAGAAGATAGAAGTCTACCTAGTGGTACTTCTATGCATCCGAATCTCACAAGGCAAAAGTCCCACGGTACATGGGTAGGCATATGTACCTAGGTACCTAAGCAGCAAGGTACCTAAGTAATTGAGAGGACAGCGAGCAGGGCGTAGTGACGATAGGTGCTTGATGCCATTTCGTTGGTCCAGGCCTGACCGCCTCCATCCAGACCGCCGACCGCCACCTCACATGCAGCCTCACATACAACGAAACCAACCACCCCCCTTTGCTTGCGATACTATGCGGTACTAATTATGCGTCACTAGCACGAAACCGTCAGAGTCATCCTAGGGTTTGAAAAGACACGACAAACAAGGCATCACCATCGATGTTTTGTGCGACTGCGATAGATAGGTAGGTGCCTAGTAGAACAGCACCTCCGCCCAATCTCGGGCGCGAAGCTTGTCAGTGACTCTTCGATGGGCACCACCACCACCAACGTTCGGGTTTACGGAAGATCGAAGAGAAGTAGTACACAAGTATTCCAGGGCGGCGTGTGACGCTCTCAATTTTTCCCCTCTGTCTCCCTCTCCTCCATTTCTCTTTCTGGGAGGAGGTGCGAGGAGAGATGGGTGGCACGAGACGCCAGTTGGTCGCAATATGCATGTCGGAATCGATGTGGGCTGCATGAGGTCAGTTGCATATTGGTAGGGGTAGGTACATTTTACAATGAAAGTCGGGGAGGTTGTCCTTCGTTGTGTACCACCCACACATGATGGATCCTACCACCAACGAGGCGGGCAACCATTCGAAAACATAATCGGGTGGCAGATGGTTGGTAAGCCAGAGCCGGCGGTATTTCGCGTTTTCAATGAACAAAAGGGAAGGGGGCGGAAAAGGTAGAAAAAGGAAATCTGGTAGCATGGAAGGGATGTTACGGAATATGTGCTCGAATTCTGATATACCCTGCCGGTTCTAGATGGTCGTTGAGGGTTCGACGGCTCGAGCCTCAACAAGCTGGCGTCGCGCTAAGGTTAACACTAGACAGGCTATATCTCAGCCACCAGAGGCGACTTCGAAACCTTGACAAGTTTAGTTTGCCTTGTCGCCGAGCTAGGAACGTGGAACGGGGTAGTGCGTCCGGTTACGCCTGTTCGCACGCTCCTCTGCCATAGTATTGTACCAATAGGGCCTAGGGTCGTTATTTCGCCAACTCATATTGATTTTCAGTGGTTTCAATGGAGTCATCCACAGACGAGAGCCACCGATAACCAGGTTTAAGTTTAACGTCGTACGTTGATGTGCCCGTCATCTACTGTAGCTTGCGAGGGGCTGTCCGTCAGCAACGGAGCAAACCAGAAACCATTCGCGACGGAGTGGAGGCGCTCCAGCTCTCGACGACGGCATAGAGGCAGCACGTCAACGGATCGAGAGTCTGGAAGTCGTATCCGGGAGCTGCAAGAGAGCGGGGATGCGCTGGGTGTAGGTGTGCTTGATGTATCTCATAGCGCAGCGATGCAGGCTGGTCCCACCCTTCAGCAATGCCGTGCTGCCGTGCGCGAATCAATGAAATATTGATGGGGATATCCTCTGCCCTTCCAAGATCACAATGCATTCCCGTCACTCCTCATCGAGTTGCTCTTGCATCTCGCGCTCTGCGGAAGCGAGAGGCATCTCCGAGTCAATTCGGACAACCAACAGGATCAAAGATTATATGGTGATATGGAACATGAGAAAGAAACTTACGCCACAGTCGGTTTGCAGATTCGGTGATGACTTGTGCCTTGAGCAAAAGCTTAGTCTTGTAGTGCAGGTCATCCTTGATGCCGAGACGGATTTTGTTCGGTTGAGCCTGCCAGGTCGGGAGTCAATCCATCTGGCCGTTTCGCCTTTATAGTTTTCAACGCTTTTCGTTTGCTTACCTGCATGAGCACCGGCACGAGGTCCTTCGGATCCGCGTTTGCTACTTGGGCGACTGTCTTGAAGCCGTTGTCCCAGAATACACGCCTGTGGTGGGTAAGAGGTGCCAGATGGTTAGACGAGGTACGTCCCCCAAGAGCGGGTGGCACTGGAATTTGTACTCACGCTGTACGACTCTTCACGAAGGTAATTTTGGCCAATGAAAGCAGGTCGGACTTAGCGCCAGCTTTCAAGCGATCCGAGAAATGATCCAGCACTGAAGCCATGGGCCTAGGTAGAGAAGCGAGGTGTACGATTCACTATTAGCTTCTGTTCCCAGTGCAATCATGTCGTGGGCGAACGCACTCGAGGGCCAGCGGCAGTCGAGAGTTGTGGTTTGTTTGAGGCACTCACCCCCAGCCCATATGCTCACAGAATTTGATCATGCCGGCAGCGAAGCCGTGGCATGTCTGGGCAAGATTCTGCACTGCCCCTCGCGGCACGTCGTACTTCTGTGCCACCACCTGGACGGGCACCTCGTTACAAAGATCGCGCAGTTGGAGGGCGATGTAGAACCGTCGATACACGCGGGCGATTAGCTTTTCCTCGTCAGTGGACTCCTTCAGTTTCCCGCCTCGAGCCCTGAGCGTTACACCCTCGGTTTTGGGCTAGTTAGTTGTCTGGTTCTTACTGAAGCAATTTGGACACCAGGGACCAAGTGAGGTAGTTCACCTACATCTGGGCGACCAGAGTGGGCTTCAGGCCAAGCAGCCTGAGTACCCTTAAGCCGCTTTCGTCCAGCCCTTCCATCTCATGCCAAAACATTCTCCAGTTGATGTCAGACGACAGATCATGGACGGGTGTGAAGGTGTAGAGGATGTGCATCTCGCGGTCCATCACAAACGCCTGGAGGGCCTTCGTTATCTCCTTGTGAATGAACACACCGTCTCCGGGATTGAGAGCGCTAGCCACGATCGCCTGCCCCAGTTGGGTGGCTTCGTGTTTGTCGTCGTTGTCCACCGCGATGAAGCCCATCTTTTGAAGGTTCACCATGCTGGTCTTGATGTGAGTCTCGATGGCTTGCGAGTCGATTGAATGGTGAAGCAGGGTCTTGCGGATGAAGTATTCGAGCGATTCCCTACTCGTAGCGAGTTTGATAGCAATGGCCTCCAGGATTGCGCCTGGGTTTTAGTCAGTATAAAATTGCGTATCGATAGGCCGGCCTCAGCTAGGAAGGCGTGGAATAGCGAGCAGATCACCTACATCTGGATTCTTTGTCTGTCTGTCACCAAAGAGCTAGTGATCTGGGGGAGATCGGCATGCATAAGCTCGAGAACACTGTCTAGATCAGAGGAACGGCAGCAGAGATACGTCTCCCCGACCTCGTCTTTGCCCTTCCTTCCCGCTCTTCCTCGCATTTGTCGGCTAGTGGGGTCCCAAGTTAGCTGATACAACCACTGAGAGATACAGACTGCGACAGCAGAAATACGTACAGCATAGACGGACCGACCAGCTCCCTACCCATACGCGCATTGTGTAGAATCACACGCCTGGCAGGGAGGTTGATGCCCGCAGCGAGGCTGCAGGTTGCAACACAAACTTTCAGAATTCCATCGTCGTAGGCTTTGGCGATAAGGTCCCGTTCTTCTGTCGTGAGCCCGGCCTAAAAGGGGTCAGTTGCCAGACACATAGCCCACGCCCGAGATCGCTATTCATCGTGGGAGGTAGAGCAGGAAGGGGATTCTCACATCTGTCCCCATCCCGTGCGATAGGGTGGTTAGTGATTAGCAGGTAAGTCAAAGGTCGTGGGCGAGGAGACAAAACCGCAGCAATACGTACGATGAAAAGCAACGCCACAGGGTATCGTTTGGAGCAAGACAGAGTCCAAGCCGACGTTCAGATTGTGGAGATTTGCAAGGAGGCCACTTCTGCGATCTAGGACATCCGGGTCAGTCTCCGATAAAGGAGGCATGGCCCTGATGATCAACATGGCGTCGGCCTCGCAAATCCCTCGGCTGCCCGAGAAAACCAAGGCCCAATAGCCGGACATAGCGGTCTCGCAGGCGAGTGCGACGACAGCGTTAATCACAGTGTTGGATAGCTCCTTGTGGCTAGACGCGGTGATTTGCCTGGTTGGGTCATTCAACGCCTCCGGGGGCATAGGTTGATTTGCCTCTCCGCCCGGCTGGCTCGAGGTCTTGAGCAAATGCGCGGTGGCTGCGGTGGGATAAATACTGCCGTCGTAAACCAGATGCTCTTCGACCGGAACCGGTCGATAGTGTGTCTCATACGAATGGGCATCCAGCCAAGTCGATAGAAGGCTGACATTCTACAAGTCGATCAGTGGATTGTGCTAAGGGAAGAAGAACCTTTGAGCTCTCGTTTAGGGCCCTCTGAGCGACTTACGGTGAGAGTAGCACTCATGCCAACAAACTGGACTGGGCGATCCATGCAAAGAAGCTTCGTGGCTAGCAGCTCTAGGAGGTAGCCCCTGTAGTCATCATCGATCATATGTAGCTGGTCCAAGACTACTACTCTCAATTGGTTGATCGAATAATCACCGACTGCGGTGTTTATGAGCGCGTTGGCCTTCTCCAGTGTGCAGAAGCCAATTTCGAAGTCTGCCCATGTGGGCTTGATGTTGCTGCCTCTGAAAAAGGCCACGGCCCGAATGGTGTCCTCGTCTGCCCGCGTCCGCCAGAACCCGTTCGCACGCGCAGTGTCGCCATCTGAGCTGGAAGCACGCGAAATGCCTCGGACGACCTCCCGCAGCCAACGCACCTTCTCCTGAACTAGGGCAACGTACGGGAGGACGAGTAGCGCCTTGGCATCGGGCTCTTGGGTGATGCGCCTCAGCATTAGAACGTCAGCTACGAGGCTTTTCCCACCTCCGGTTGGCGCGGTGTAAACCAGGTTCTTTTCGCCACTGAGAAGGCCTGGTCCGAGGAGACATTGTTTTTGCCAAGGGTAGATCGACTCAATCCCCAAGGATGAGAGTTGTCCACGAGCCGGCGGGGTAGACCGTAGGCGGAATGGGAAAGGGAAGCAAAGGGTCGATACTCGGTGTTGGAGTGGAAGAGAACTCCTTCCGTTGCGAATACTCCGATACTACCGGGCCCCGGGACTCGCAGGACCGGCGAATCTCACTCGGGGTAAGCCTGGGAGGCTCCCTTGACGCTCTTTGAGCTCGCCAAGGTTGCGGGGGTTGCAAGCTAGAGGTAGACGACCGTTGAGGTGGAGGTCCAGGTCCAGGTCCAGGTCTAGCACTTAGCAAATTTTGTTGTGTGGTTATCTGCGCGTGCGGTCGCTTCTGAGAAGCAGCAGTGGTTGTTTGCTGACGCTCTTGGGCGAGCTCGTACGTGGTCTTGTGCCAGATACCGGATTTCTGAGCCATGGCAGCGAGTTGGCCAACGCTGAGTTGAGTTGTATGAGCCGAAGGACTACATGTTCCCAAAAAGGCGCGTAGTTTAGCTGTCAAAAGCAAAAGCGATAACGGCCACTTGTAGACTGCACCACGCAAGTCAAATGACGTGGTGGGCGACGCCTTTGGTGGACATGAGCCTGCGCGTTGAGCGCTGACACCTGGAACGCGATCTGCAAGGGTGGTCGTCACCAAACAGACGCCCAGTCACGTTTTCCAGCCCCGCCACAACCGTGTCCGAGCTTCTGCTGGAGGGGCACCAAGCTGTGCGTGCCAGCAACATGGGCCGGCACGTGCTCTTTGTTGCCGGGTCTGTTCCCCTGCACGAATTGACAAGGATCTGGGTTGGCTTTGCGTTGGTGGGGGCGGCAATCAACAGCCTGGTCCCAGTTCCCAAATTGCCAGCCAATGCAATCGAATCGAACCGAGCCCTCGCCAACCTTAATTGTAGCTCTCGAGTACCAATCATTGGCTCCCACCTGTCAGTTGCAGCTGAAATTCTCGTCACATTTTTTGAAGTGACCACAAGAGTACCTCTCAATCCCTCGATCGGAGGATATTCCAGAGGGGAATCTCTGGTTAGAAAACCCAAAAGATGACCAACAAACCTCCGACCTGTCAATTGTTTGCGTACAAGTGTTGCCTCTGCTTGCCACATTCTCTTTTCGCTGTCGCTGTTATTGATCCTTGCCCTTCTGTCCTCCCCCCCTCCACGTCCGGCCATTTGGTCTGTGTTTCCCTCGACTGTTGGTCTACCAGATCAGATTCCCGTACTTTAAAGATGACTGCCGTTGTTTTTATCCCATGCCTTGAATATAGGTACCTACCAACCTTACCTACATGCCAAGTCGCTCTCCCGTGAAACCTGGAGAGACTGGGAGCAATGGGAGCAGATGCGTTCAATGGGTGGCAGGATTTGCAACGGACAAGCTAGGGGCCTGCTTGGAGCGATGCTTAGCGCTTGTGTGTAGCACGGGATGCAGTATACACTTTGCTGTGGTGTGATTTTGGACCACCTACATGAGGTGCCGGTCATAATCAATTATCCAGACGGTGGGGTAGGCACACAGCACCTACTAGGATGATATGGGAGGTGTCCAGCAAGGGATAGACGGATTGTCAATACATCACTCGGTGTTGGTTGGCAAAAAACCACGACGCCCAGTAAAAAATTGGTCTAGGGGCAATGGATAGTGATTCATGCACACACAGCTGCCTGATCTACCAACGCCTGGACTCAGTCGTGGTGATGCTAAACGATGCGTGCCAGGCACCTATACGATGCCGAGCGATGGAGGCAAACAGTCTACGGTCTCGCTATTCGAAGCTCTCACCTAGTAGTTAGTATCTAATCTACACCTAGGTACCGGTGGTATGTCGGGGTTGGTCCTAAATCTGTGTTGCCAATCCTCCCATTGTGTGCGCGGATGGGTAGCTGGGCGTGGAATGTGGTGGACATTGGAGCTCTGCACTGGAAGCCAGAGAAGCCGACCGGCACCACCGCTTGACCCACCGTTTTCTTGTCAACCGGTCCAGCCAGTCTCTCCAGAGTAATTAGCGTCCGCCACCACGTTTATCAGTAGACGCATAGAAATGATTCCGGAGAGCGCCGGGGGGTACTTACAAGTGCTTGCTATGAACTGGAGAGACCCAGAATGGCGAGATACTGATGTGATGGCATCTTCCGTTCAGAGAGTAACAACCTGGTACCACAGTCGAGAAAGGAATTCGACCAGTTTGGGTTTGAAACACGAGTTACACTGTGGTGGTTGTTGGCCCTCGCACCGTCATTTGCTCTGCAGGAGTTCGAACGGGCAGAGTCCATTTGTCGAAACGGCCGGGCAGGTACATCCTCCGTCCCAGTGAGAAGTCTGATGCGCGGCTGGCCGACTCCACAGGTCACGGTCACACCCGACCCTCCCTCTCCCCCTTCACTCCCTCCCCAGACCTAGCTGATATTCTTTCACCTCGGCTGTCATTCTCCCAATTTTTATGTGCTAAAGAGTGGACAAAACAAATCTACCCGATTTTGAATATTCGTCGATGCAACGAGGGGGGGGGGAAGAAAATCGGCTATCGAGTGTGACAGGAATAAAGGTACCGATTCACTGGTGGTGACCCTCTCGGCGCACAGTTAGAAGTTTGAGGTGAGTGAGGCGGCAGCATGGATCCCCATTGCCCACCCATGTACCCGCCCACCATCTTTGGACCTCCCTCACTTCCACTCCTAGCAGGGGCGGGATCCCATCAATTCGAATCTCATGTCCGAAGAGGCATCGCGGGACAGAACAGCATCCACACCGCCCGTGAGAAAACTCGCATCCGATCACTCTTCCGCGACATTTCGAGTACCTCTTGGATACATGGCAAAGGTAGGTCGGGGTATTCTTCTAAGTCCCGCGCCGTTGCTTTGCAATCTTGAGTTGTAGGTGGCCATAACAAACTCGCGCAAGTCATGTACCTGAGGTACCTACCTAAGAAGGTATTCGTATTCAGTGAAAATCTATATCGTCCTTGTCAGGTGGGGAGGCCCCATTGCGTCGCGAGACAGCAAATAATTCCCTCTACCGGTGGTGCTTGGCTGAGGGTGGAGCGGCGGCTGGTGAGAATGCAGGAATATGAGAAGATGAGGAGGGCTGAGAGGGGGGGNGGGGGGGGGGGGGGGGGGGGGGGGGGGAAATCGAGGGATAGAGAGGCGGCGAGGTGACGTGGTAATAATAAGAGTGCAAGGGTGGTTGAGTCTAGCTGCGCTTGTACGCAAATGGTAGGGCGGCCATCAGACAGGGAATGTGGGAGGTTCAAAGAAGGGGATTTTTTTCGGACGAGGACGGCCATGAAGAGGGAGGGAGTAGGGACAAAAGCAGACAGACAATTGGGGGGATGAGCGATGGGGACGGGGGTGAAAAATATGTGGTCGTGTTGATGGCACCGTACATACACAGAAGACTGGACACAAAGCAGGCTCTCATCAACCCTCGGGCGATTCCAACAGAACTAACAGAAAAAAGAGGAAAATAGGGAGGGGGAAGAACGGAAATGGGACACAGGCACGGGTTCTCTTGCTCTGACGAGTGTAGACTGTAGTCAATGCCCGGATTATGTTTGCCCACTAGATGGGGGAAACCTGAGGTCGGGGTGTTCCTAAGTTTTCGTAGGTCAGGTTGGGATAGAGGTGATGTTGGAAGCGAAAGTCCACGTCGCAGAAAATGGGGCGGTGGCGGAAGTATCGCAAAAGTAGCCCTTGAGCTGCAGGGTCTCATCTTTGGTCCCTTGTTGGGTGCAAGAGCAAGGGGTTTCCGCTTACAGCCACCCCTGTCATGAACGCTGGGTGTACCTCTGCTTCGTTGTCTGAGGTACATCATCGGTGGGAGCCACTCACACTGCAGGAGGACTGTGGATTGAGGGTGGAGGCGCTGGGAGGGAGGATCAGAAATGGGCGGCGCCTTGTGGCCAGGCCCTTGTCAAAAAGTGTTTCCCCAGCACAGCGAGTGCGCGTGTGGTGCGTACCTAAAAATGAGTGTGTGAGTGTGTTGTGTGTGCGTGAGAGAGCCTGCCAGTTCTGGTGTGAGCTGCCACTTCTCTTCTCGGGTGGAAGCTTCTGCTTTTGGTGGTGCCCGCCAAAATCTAAATGCCAGATGCCACCGCCGCCGCCGGGCCCTGGCTGACCCATCGTCTCCGCCTTGGTACATGCCTACGACCTGGTACCTACCACCACCTACATCTTCCATCTTTCCTATCCTTCTTCGCCCTCTCTCTCAAGCTCTCTCTCCTCCACATAATTCCTCGCTCCTGCGTTTTTGCTTCTACTACAACCCCCAAACCGCGCCGGCCGGTCCATCACGGCCCGATCTAACTTTTTGTGTCCTCGAGAGTTCTTCAATTTTCTCTTTTGGTCACCACCTGTCGGCCGCAGTGACTTTCTGTGCAAGTCACTGCCCTGGTCAGCCGTGACCTCGAGCATATTCACAGCTCGCAGAGTTCGCAAGCTGAACCCGTTGTCCGACAGTTGTCGCCGCCAATCACCATATATCCTCCTTTTTCTTCCCCTCCCCGTACCTCCCTTTGTTTTCGCACGACAACCGCATCTGTACCAAGTAGTAGCATCTTGAAATCTCCCAGGGTGTCTGGCCTGCGTTAGTTTTTGTATGGCTCGAGGGCCTGTCCACCCGTTTCTTCCGTTTTTCCCACCTTGCCATCTCCCCAGAACGGCCAGCACACCAACGCCAGGCCGTTTGGCCACCACCCACCACCTTGCTGCCCGGGCACAGGCGCCTTGCCGGGGCTGGCGGCCTCTCCTTGCCGGAGCGGATTTTCCTGAGCCATAGCACGGCGACTTGCCCGCCGCCATGGCTCAGAAGTCGCAATCCGGGGGCGGCGCCGAAGGGCAGTCAAATGCTACATCGTCTGCCTCGAAGAACACCACCGAGCCCGCCACGTCTCACAAGCAATCCAACGCCAACCCGACAGGCTCGACATTTTCTCTCCCCAAGATGTCTGATCCTGTCCCCAGTTATGGGCACGGGACGACATCAACCCAGCCGACGTCGAAGTCTGCCTCGTCAAGTTCGAACGCGGCCTCGAAAGACGCGACGGCCGCATCGTCATCTGCAGCTGCAGCCGCCGCCGCCGCCGCCACTGCAGCAGCCGCGGGCCCGTCGCCATACGGCACACGATCTCGCAACAGGACAGGCAATGCGCGACCCAATTACGCCGAGGACATAGACATGGACCTCTTCGAGACCGTTCCAGAGCGGCGAGAGGAGGACACTACCAAGAAGTCCTCGCGCCAGGCTGCATTGTCGTCGAACGCCAATGCCAGCAACCCCAAGGAAGATGCGCCGACCCGCGCTGCCAACGGTTCTACTCGGAAACCCTTAGCAGCCGAGAACAAACAGCCACAGAATGGCCCAAAGGACCCGCAGTCGCAATCAACGACGCCTGCGGCACCCGCCACCACGACATCCAAAAAGCGCAAAGCGACGTCTCAGGCCAACAACCAGGCAGCCCAGACGCCCGCTTCAGAATCTGGCAACGGGGCGTCCTCGCAGAAGAAGGCCAGCAATTCTGCAAACGTAGCTAGTGTGGCGCCCCCGACGAGCCCCCACAAGGGCTACGCCGAAACCAATCTGCTCACGTTTGAGGACACGGGAAGCCGGCTTAAGGACGGCAAGCTCACCGCCGATGATGGCACAGTGCTCGCGGTGAACGGTATGCGATATTTCCCCCCCCCCTTTCCGTGTTGTTTTCTGCTGTCATTTTCGAACCCCTTCTCGCTCTCATCTCTTTCCTCCGAGCCGGCTCAATTTGCCGCATTGCCTCGCTTTCCCCACTAACCGTCCTTCGCAGATCACGTCTATTTGGTGTGCGAACCACCAGGGGAGCCCTACTACCTTGCACGAATCATGGAGTTTCTGCATGTCAAGAATGATCCGGCAAACCCCGTGGACGCGCTGAAAGTGAACTGGTACTATCGGCCAAAGGACATTGCGCGGAAAGTGAACGACACGCGGGCCGTGTTTGCGACGATGCATTCGGACATCAGCCCGCTGACGTCCCTGCGTGGCAAATGCGTGATCAGGCACAAGGCCGAGCTCAAGAGCCTGGACGAGTACCGCAAAATGCCGGACTGCTTCTGGTTCGAAAAACTGTACGACAGGTACATTCAGAAGAACTACGAGGTCATTCCGACGTTCCAGATCATCAACGTGCCGGCCAAGGTCAAGAAGGTGCTGGATGACCGCTGGAGATACATCCTGGTGGAGCAGGGCCGGGGCAAAGAGTTCACCAGCGCCTCCAAGTCGTGCAAGAGATGTGCAGCCTTCTGCGCGAAGTAAGTAAAAGTGGAGCTCCAACTCACCCAGACCACGAAAACCCCACCAAAACGTTCAATCCGTCCAATCCCCTCCAATCCCCTGCTGTTCCTTGCAATTCCCTGCCAATTGCCAGCAGTTGGTTTCCTTGCGCCCACCCTGCCTCCCTGATGTCCGAATCTTCGGACGCCCTCGAAGGGGCGCATTAGGAGGCGAGATTGGGGTGCAAAGGGCCTAGCAAGCCATTTGATTTCCTCCCCTCTCCCCTCCCGGAAAAAAAAACCGATTTGCGAATGTTACCAAGCCAGTGGGTTGCTGGCGAGTGCTAGCTATTGCCGGCGAAGGCTGGCGAATACCCAAGGCCGGCAAAATGCACAGAGAAGGCAGGCAGAGAGAATGCAGGCAGAATGTAGGCAGCACATACTGACCGACTACTGTCGCATGGATACAGGGAAGAGTCAGTGGACTGCGCCGTGTGTCAGAACACCTACCACATGAACTGTGTACGACCACCCCTTTTGAAAAAACCGTCACGTGGCTTCGCCTGGTCATGCGCAGCCTGCAGTCGCGCCCAGGAGCGCAAACTGGAGGCCCGCAACACCCCCACCGTCGGAGTCGACTCGAATGCCGAGGTAGACGAGGAGGAGTTCTTCGATGAGGAGGAGGACGACATGGCCGGCGTCGACACGGGCCGGACGAGCCCAGACGCTACAGAGCACCATGTCGAGGCCACGGAGGAGCAGATGTACCAGGCTAGTTTGTGGCCTTATCGCTATCTTGGGATGCACTGCAAGCCCGAGGATGCGCTCGACTACGATGACAGGATATACCCCCGCGCCTCCACTCGCGTCGGGCCCAGGCACCAGGCGGTGGTGATAGACTGGCCGGGTCGCCCTATAAAGTTCGTCAAGTCCACTGAGATCGAGATCAAAAAGAACGGGCGAAAAGACGGGAGGCTCTCCAAGGAGGCGCAGGCGGCGCTCGAGGCCCAGCGCCTCGCCAAGGCAAAACGTCCGAAGTGGATCCAGGACGAGCCCCCGGGCTATGTGCCGAGAGGTGAGGACCTCGACAACGACGACCCGAATAACACGGCGCGGCTTCTCTGGAAGCCCGTAGAGTCTTCAGGCGTCCAGGCGAGCAGGAGCATGTCGGATGCCAAAATCGACAAATACATGGAGCAGGCAAAGGGGATGGCGAAAAGCCTCGGACTCCCCGAACGCTCCACAAATCTGCAGGACGTCGCCCGGGACGTACTCTTCCGAAACGGGTACGACACGGCGAAGTCGCTGAGGGAGCTCCCGAAGGCTGACAAGAGCGTGTTCAAGGAGCCGGAGCTCAGCGTGGCCGAGCAGAAAAAGTTCGAGGAGGCCGTCTCCAAGTTCGGCTCGGAGCTCCACAGCGTCAAGAAGCACGTGAAGACGCTCGAACCCGGCGTGATCGTGCGGTACTACTACACGTGGAAGAAGACAGACCGCGGCCGGCCGATTTGGGCTAACTACTCGGGGCGGAAGGGCAAGAAGGAAGCTAAGGAAGCTAAGAAGGCGGAGGCGGCTACCCAGAGCAGAATGCAGGACGATGTTGCGGACGACCACGACGACTCAGCGTTTGATGCCGACAAAGCCGTCGAGAAGAAGCGGCAGTTCATCTGCAAGTTCTGCAGCACCAAGCAGTCGAGACAGTGGCGACGTGCGCCCAACGCGGCGAACACACTCGTCACAGATAACGGAGGCAAGGGCGCGAACAAGGACAAGAACAACCAGTACATAGTCGCGCTGTGCCGACGATGCGCCGAGCTGTGGCGCCGCTACGCCGTGCAGTGGGAGGACATCGAGCAGCTCGTCAGCAAGGTGGCGCAGGCCGGCGGGCGAGCCTGGAAGAAGAAGATTGACGAGGAGTTGCTGAAGGAGATCGTGGCGGCGGAGCAAAGGAGTAAGAACACGGTTTACAACGGTGCCAACTCGGGTGCGACCGCAAACGCCGCAGCCCCGGGCTCGAACCAGGCAGCAGCGGCTGGGTCGACGGAACCGCCCAGGAAAAAGCTAAAGATAGTGCCACAGGACAAGGACGTTGACAACACCGGGTCGGAATCCGGGAGCATCTCAGGGGCAGGTCCGGCGCAGCAGGGCGGCAAGTCGAAGAAGGACAAGGCTGCGGCGGCTGCTGCTGCTGCGGCGGCGGCGGCAGCAGCGGAGAAGGAGAAGGAGAGGGAGAGGGAGAAGGAGAAGGAGAAGCCGCCGCCGCCACCACCACAGCCAGTGGTCCCAGAGTGGCCGCCACCGAAGACGATGCCCTGCGCAGTGTGTGGACAGATCGAGTCGGAAGGCGATCAGCGCGTGACGTGTCGCGAGTGCCGCATGACGGTGCACCGCAACTGCTACGGTGTGATGGACAACCGCAACCCGGGCAAATGGGTCTGCGACATGTGTGCCAACGACAAAAGCCCGCATGTCTCGATTGTTAGTGGCCCCGTTCCCAGTCCTGGTTACAGCTCTGCTGCTCTCAGTTCTTGCCCCAGCCCGTCCTCAACTTCTTCGGTCTTCTCGTTTACCTCCTCCAGCATCCTGCCCCCCTTGCGCCCCCCAAGGCCACCGCCCCATGTGTTCCCTCTTCCCTTCCCTTCAATCTAGACTCGCTTAGACAGCGGAAACATGATTCTCTCTTTCAGTCCCGTTCATCTGTTTGTCTGCGCACGAGCTGTGGCTAACACTTTTGTGCTCATCTTCCTCGTTGTATAGCATTACAAGTGTGTACTCTGCCCCGTCGAATACACGGAACACGACTTTGTGGAGCCCCCGAAGGTGTCGCACAAGAAAAAGACCGAGAAGGATCGCGAACGCGAGCGGATGGAGCGTGAGCGGGCAGTCGCGGCGGCGCAGCACTATCGGCAGCGGCAGATCGACACGAACCGGCCGGCCGACCCGCGCGAGCCGCTCAAGCGCACAGCGGACAACAACTGGGTTCATGTGACGTGCGCGGTATGGACGCCCGAGGTCAAGTTTGGGACCGCCCGGGCGCTGGAGCCGAGCGAGGGCATCTCGTCGATCCCGCGGGCGCGCTACGGCGAGGTTTGCAAGGCATGCAAGCGGATGGGCGGCGCGTGTGTGGCTTGTCACCACTGCAAGGCGCCTGTTCACGTCGAATGCGCGCACCAGGCCGGCTTCCTGCTTGGCTTCGACATCACGCCGGTCAAGGGCTCCCGCCGTGATCAGTTCAACGTCGTGTCGATCGGCGGCGAAACCGGAGCCATGAGCGCCGCCATCTGGTGCAAGGAGCACGTGCCCCAAAAGACCATCGTTCATCACATGCACGACCCAGTCGACGGCAATGGCTTGAACGCCCTGCAGCTCTATGTCCAGAACTTCAAGAAGGCCGACCTCACGCTGACGGGCTGCGCCCGGAAGGCGAACCTGATCACCACCGCCGCACGCATGTCATCATCGGGCTCCTCACCCACGGCCACGACCGCGTCCAGCAACGGCTTCGGCGGTGGCGACCGGCGTGCGTCGACCAGCGGCGGCATCCCCTTGCCAGTGAGCCTTGCCAATGGAGACAGCCATGCAGCTCTCAACGGACAGAGCCAGCCAGGCGGCAAGATCTGCCTCACCTGTGCCACCGACGTCAGCCCGCGATGGTATCCCATAAACGAGGAGCAGGAGCGTGAGCTTATCAATGGCCACTTCGGCACCCTCGGCGTCGAAGCCCAGAAGTTCGTGGCCCAACGGTCTTGGCAATGCCACAAATGCAAGAAGGCAAACAAACAGCCACGGTCACACTCGCAAGGACCGGCCCCGACACCGACACCGGGACCCGCACCGGCAGTCGCGCCGCCACAACTACTGGACGGCCCCGTGCACTCCGGCCCCGTGCCTGCCGCTCCGGGTGCCTTGAGCGTCTTGAATGCCTCGAGCGCCCAGAATGCGCAGAACGCCCAGAACACTTCGAGCGCCCCACCGCCAACAACTCACGCGGTCATTCCTGGTGTTGTTGCTGCGCCGCCGCCGCCCCGAGCGCCCATCCTTGTGACCGATCCTAGTCCCGCTGATCCTCTGTCCGTCAGGTCGCCACCGCCGATCACGAGTCCGCGGGCGGCCCCGCCCGGCTCCGAACATGGGCCGCCCCCGAGACTTAGCTCTTTCGGCTGGCCGCCAGCCCTCCAAGCGCCCCATCAGGCCGGCATTACTTCATCGAGTGGCCCTATCGTCGCTCCCCCACTGGCGGCCGGCCCTTCAGCGCCCATCCAGGCCTCGCCGATCGCGGCCCCGTCCATCAACCCGGCCGCAGCTCCCATATCTCTCCCGCCGCGTGGCCCTCCAGCTCCTCCGGTTCCCACCCCGACTCGGACCCAGTCCGGCCCGGCATATCCAACCCCAGCGCCCTCACCCTACAGCAGCGGGAACGACTGGCACCGCACTACGCACCATCCACCACCTGCTCTCCACCCACATGTGAACGGCGGCCCTCAGCCCCCAGGCATGTCTTCGGTCACGCAGAGCCCGATGGCGGCTCTGGTTGCGCCGAACCTGCGTCCACCGCCAATGGGTGGCCTGCCGCACGGCTCCCCACACGGACCGCATTCGCATTTGCCCATGACTAACGGCCACATGGTGCAGCCTCCGATGGTGAACGGAGTCCCGCCTGCCCGCCGCATGAGCGGGCCCCCTCCGCCGTCCCCGATCCAAGGCGGCGGGCAGAACTCGGCTCCGGCAGCGCCGTCTTACGGGTCCCCATACCACCACCATCATCACCATCACCACCATCACCACCACGCGCCGCCGCCCCCGTCGCAGCACCTCTCCAATGGCATGGCCCCTCCGCGCATCGAACACCCGTTCCACCAGGTCCTCAACCCGCCTCCGGCACGTATGCCTTTCGCGTCGCCGCATAGTAATTCTTCGGGCTCTCAGCCGCCACACTCATCTGGGAGCAGCCGGCCTGAGAACCGACCCGCTAGTGGAGCGAGCGCAAGCCCTTCTCTGCGCAACCTACTGTCATGAAAACCTCGTCTTGAGAAGAAAATTCCACAATACAGAAATCATGCGACTACCTAATCCACACAAACCCGAACGACTTGATCAGTTTTGTCTCGACATTCATGCCATCCGGTTGTTGTTGTCCTTCACTGTTGGACCGTGGCCACCGCCAAACGAAGGGATGTCTCCGCCCCTTGCTTGCTATTTGCTGGCCTCGAGTATCTCTTTCATGTCTCTTTTTTTCAATGGCAGGTCTCTTTCTTTTTTGCTGGAGTGGTATGGTTCCGGTCGCACTTTATCCAGGAACGTTTTGAACAATGTCTTAGTCGGTTTTTTACGTGTAACATATACGGTGCTTTGTATTTTTTGCTTTGTTTTTTTCCGGCTGTTTTGTTTGAGTACCCCCTAGACGCGATACTACTCTCGGTGTGGCTTTCTCCTTTTGTTACTCTTCGTTTTCACACTCAAACACGTCCTCTTGTCACTGGGTTCGAGCTCGACAGCGCAGACCCTGTATTTGATGGACTGACTGGCGAAGAAACGTAACGTGTGGAATAGAAACGCGAACAGACACATACACATATGGGATAACACGACTTCATCGACAGCATGTGGCTGCCCATACGACGGGGGCGACCGTGGGTGACGGGAAGGGCTACCACGGAATATGTACTAGCGCTCAAAGTGACGAATTGGGTGGGGGGTTGAAAGGATAGGAGGGTTAGGGATCGACGATTTTATGAACTCCCGGCCTGGCGTATTAGAGAGGATCAGGCAAGGCAGGCAAGACTCGCAAGACAGGCAGGCTATTGACATTTAGTAGACTGCACTGCTCGTTCGGCTAGCTAGGCCAATGTGGGAATCAACGAAGATATATAAAAATAAAATAAAAAATTCGGAGTTCAATTACTATAGACAGGCCTCCTCGTTGGTAGGTGCTTTCTAGTGCTGAAACCGCCCAGTACCGGCAGGCAGTCGAAGGGAGGGTAAAACAAAGAGACGGGGAGGGAGACGAAGACATTTGTAGAAAGGTATCACTTTGGGTGCATGAACCTAGTGTCCCTACCTTCTTATATTTGCTACCCGAAGTGTTTACCTGATAATACTTTCAATAGCCCATTGCTATCTGGGGTGATGGGCTAGATGCCCGCCTGGTGTTTCGGTCTCTGTGTGTGCGGGCGGACAAGTCCGATACCGTCCAGAAGGAGCGGGGACTTTCGCTTATCGGAGGGTGAAGGGAAGGTTCATGATTCGGCCTTAGAGAAAATACACAGCTGTTCGGACTTCCATTCGATATTGCTCCATCCTCAGAAATACCTGGGTAAAGATATATATCGGGTTTGGACAGAAACGAGACGACGAGGCTCATCATCTGACATACATCCTATCTGGTATACCTAGGTACCTACCAGTTGGAGAGTCAAAGCCTACTGCCCACCAACCTACCAGGCACTTAAGATAGCCACTCTCCTCAGCCCCGTGAAAGATGGACGACGCGAAGAACTTCGCAATCGCTCTCGAGGAAGCACGTGCTGGATTTGAAGAGGGTGGTATTCCGGTGAGCATGACGAGTGGTGCCTGCCTACCGGTATCCTGTGAGCCCGGCTCATGGCTATTCCCTACCACCCGATATCCCCCCCTTTTGCGCCCCCACTAGTGAAACTGTTACCTTGGGTTTGCTCCTACGGAGAATCTTGAGCTGCGCTGACCCCAGCTGTTTACTCCGAAACGCCACGGGAGGGACAAGATCGGGGCAGCGTTAGTGTCGAGCGAGGGCAAGCTGCTCGGCCGAGGGCGTAACCTGCGCGTGCAGGAGGGCTCGGCGATCCATCATGTATGTGCAGACTCTTTTATGGGCTTTTGAAAACTTTGTAAGCCGGGCGGCTGTCGCTGCGTTGTAATGTTCTGTTCAGGAGAGAAGAAGAGGGAGGGAGGAAGGGAGGGAGGAAAAATCTTGAAATGAGTTGAGAGCTAGCTAACCATACAACCGGACGAGAAACGAGACAGGGTGAAACATCTGCCCTTGCAAACTCGGGAAGGCTGCCGGCGAGCGCGTATAAAGGTGTGTATCGAGGTGGCAGCTCATGCGTGCATGGGTCAACAGTCGAGCCACTCTATCCGTAACCCCTTGAAATCTCGATCTCGGACGGGCAGTGCTAACATTGGAACCTCCGACTACTTTCCCCAACCAACCATCATCCTCCGTACAAAGGAAGCACCATGTACACCACTTTGTCCCCATGTGACATGTGTAAGCTTCTCCCTCGAGATTCCAGTCTCCATTCCTCATAGCCCTCCTCCATACTCCCATAACCTACCTACCGATAGATGGTGGCGCTCTTCAGCAATACCAGTTAAATAACAGGGATTTTTTTTAAAAAAAACAAAAGGCACGGGGGCTTGCCTCCTCTACGGCATCGGCCGTGTCGTGATCGGCGAGAACAAGACCTTCCTCGGCGGCGAGGCCTATCTCAAGCAGCGCGGCGTCGAGGTCGTGGTCCTCGACAACGCCGAGTGCAGGGACCTGATGGAGCGCTTCATCGAGGCCCGTCCAGAGCTATGGTCAGTCGAGCCCTGGATGGCCGGTGTGGCCGTTCCGTCTTCTTCATCTTCCAGATCTTTTCACGTGCCCCTCCCCCTGGAATCCACCACCACCACCACAACCGAGCCATGAAGAAAGAGGTTCCCTTTATTTTTTTCACTCATGTCCCCCCCTCTCTCTTTCTCTCTTTCCCTCTTCTTTCGATTTACGAAATATCTTCTCTACTCTTTCCTTTTTGTGGATGCCTCGATGATTGACTTTGGAGACTTTGTTGTTGGTGGTGGTCGGTCCGCCTCCATCGTCTTTACCTCTTTTCTTTGGTTTGAACAGGAACGAGGACATTGGAGTCGAAAAGAGAGTATATTCCAAGGAGCCTACGACCTGAGGTCGGGCTCCCTCGGCTGCCTTTCGCCCATCGACGGCCCAATTGGGCACCGTATGACCCGAGAGACAACAAATATATCAGGGGGTGGAGTAGTTAGTCGAAATGGCTTCACATTCCAAAGGCTCCTCCTGATTGCCTTCCTAGCCCCAGGCTTCCTGTTGAAGGGAAGGAAAAGGGAGAAAGGCCAGGGTGAGAGTTTAGCAGACAGTATCTGTCACTTATAACTTCGGAATCTAGAGAATCTGAAATCATCACCGATCCCGCTCTATAGTAGAGACAGAACGAAAGAACGCAGATTTTCTATCCTATCTTCTGGATCTAACATCGAGCTTTATATAGATCAATGCTCTGGGGCGCTACGGTAAGTAGCATGTACTATTTAGGTATATATAGGTACCGACCTATTCAAGTTACCTCCAAAATAATGAAGCCAGGCTCCGGATCCAGCCCAGAACAGGACACAGTGGGACAAGACCGGTACAAGAGGAAGGAGGGGTTAGTTTGGGGAATCGAGACCCAGCGATCCCATATTTGCGGTTTTTGGAGGCAGCCCGGAATGGAGGCTTCAATGTGCTAGGACAGGCAGAGCTGGGAGCCCATGCCAACTTGACCTCGCTGAAGTGTGGGATAAAAATGCCTGGAGCCTCCAGCCTTCAGCCTCCAGCCTCGAGCCTCGAGTCACTGAAATAATGTGAGTCACTGTCCCTGGCTTCCCTTTCATGGTGTGAGTGGCGTAGAAGCTTTCTGCATTAGTACCTAGTCGGCAAGCCGGCTGCCTGTGACTATCACTGTGACGTGCCGGCCCGGAACGGAGGCGTCGGCGGGCGGTGGAGCCAGCGTGGAGTAGCATTGCGACCAGAGTGGGGCTGCCTCGATGGGGCCTCCGTCCCGCCATTAAGGCAAGACTTCCTCCTGAAAGCCACTCCCTGGTGTGTCACACATGCGTCGACGGCCTTTCCCACCCAGCTCCTTGGTGGATTGTGGGGCTGCAGGGTCCTCCGAAAGGTAGCGCAGTAACAGCACCAGCCACGTCGAAACAATTCCATCAACTTCCATCGGAGGGGCTGAATGACAGGGGTGGCGCCTGGAGGCAACGGAAGAAATGCATACGAAACAATATTGAAATATTCAAATTCTCATCAGCCTCCAGGGACTGCAGTCATTGGCGCCTCGAGGTTCGGACTTTCACTTTTAGAAGATAACAAGAGTTGTGGTTTCTGGGTTTCTAGAAGAAAGACTCTCTATCGCCAGACACACAAACAACGACGATTGCTCCGGAATTAATCAAAGGAAAAGGTTACCAAACCAAACTTAGGTACGTTAGGTGACGGAGAGACCAGCTGAGATTCTAATGTTGGCTGCCCCCCATCAGCGGTCGGAGACGGCTGTAATCCGTACCACCAACCAACCCCCCCTCCACTCGAAGAACCTTCCTGGAGCCCTGCACTGCACTGCTGGCGAAGTTCGCTGCTGAGAAATCCTCGAGCATTTTCACCGTTTCCCTCTCTACTTCACCTTAACCTTCTCGTAGATTCTCAACAGTTCTTCTTTCATCATTTTGCCTTCCATTGCCTTTAAACCTTTCGAGGAGCCCACTCGCTGACAGCCTCTGACAGCATCCGGATTCTTCTCACCAGCCTACATATAACCGACAGCCTACAGCCTCCCGCCCACCGCATCGAATTCCAGACTGAAACTAGAAAATCTTCTCACTCACAACCAACCAAACAACCAACTCTCCCCTAATAAGGGCTAGATCGCAGGCCTACGCCCTCTAGGAGTCTCGGGTCGCTTGAAGACAACCTTCCTATCAACACATCGCTTCTTTGCGGGCTGTAATCCCTACCGACAACATGGTCAAGGAAACGAAACTCTACGATACGCTGGGGGTACGTCCGTCTCCTAGCCCGAAGCCTTGATCACGACCCATCCCATCTATTGCGCAGGAAAAAACACAGAGAGAACAGAAGTGCTAACCGACAATCGCATCTTTCTAGGTATCCCCAGGCGCAACTGAACAAGAGCTGAAAAAGGCGTACAAGACGGGCGCACTCAAGTATCACCCTGGTATGTACGGCTGACGGGTTGAGTCCTTGACTCCTGACATGCTGACACATGCTGACCCTTCTTCTACCCCCCTCCCACAGACAAGAATGCGCACGACCCTGCCGCGGAGGACAAGTTCAAGGAGATATCGCACGCATACGAGGTCCTCAGCGACTCCCAGAAGCGCGCGATATACGACCAGTATGGCGAGGCGGGCTTGGACGGCAATGGTGGCGGAGGCATGGCGGCCGAGGATCTGTTTGCGCAGTTCTTCGGCGGTGGCTCCTTCGGCGGCGGGCTAGGCGGCATGTTCGGCGGCGCGCCGAATCGCGGCCCGCCAAAGGCGCGAACAATCCACCACACGCACAAGGTTTCGCTGGAGGACATCTACCGCGGGAAGATCTCGAAGCTGGCTCTCCAGCGCTCTATCATCTGTGGGAAGTGCGATGGCCGTGGCGGCAAGGAGGGCGCCGTCCGCCGCTGCCCGGGCTGTGACGGCCACGGCATGAAGACGATGATGCGCCAGATGGGTCCCATGATCCAGCGCTTCCAGACTGCCTGCCCGGACTGCAACGGTGAGGGCGAGATCATCAAGGACAAGGACCGCTGCAAGGCCTGCAACGGCAAAAAGACCGTTGTGGACCGCAAAGTTCTGCACGTCCACGTTGACCGAGGCGTCCGGAGCGGTACCCGTGTCGATTTCCGGGGCGAGGGTGACCAGGCCCCCGGAATCCAGGCTGGTGATGTCGTCTTCGAGATCGAGCAGAAGCCCCACCCCCGCTTCACCCGCAAGGAGGACGACTTACTCTACCAGTGCGACATCGAGCTGGTGACCGCCTTGGCCGGCGGCACGATCTACGTCGAGCACCTCGACGACCGGTGGTTGAGCATCGACATTCTTCCTGGCGAGGCCATTGCTCCAGGTATGTATTAGCTTGATGGTGATGTGTTGTGTTCAAAACGCTGCGCGACTCGAGGGAGAGGGTGTTATTGAACCCCCCGCACCCCTCACATCTACTCGCTTACTGAGCGGCAGCAAGCCGTTATCCCCATCGCCTCGCTTCTTATCTCCGTCGTATCCTTATCATCACCGTACTGACCGCAAACAATCTACATGGAACAGGCGCCGTCAAGATGGTTCGTGGACAAGGCATGCCGTCGCCCCGCCACCACGACTTTGGCAACATGTACATCCAGTTCAACGTCAAGTTCCCTGAGAAGCACTGGTCCGACAACCCTGCCACCTTCGACGCTCTGCGGAAGCTGCTTCCGGGCCCCGAAATGCAGAACATCCCGCCTACCGACGCCATGACTGACACCGCCGACCTCGAGGACCCCGATGGCCCCGCTGGTGCTAGGGCCTTTGGCGGCGGTGGCCCGGCCGACGATGACGAGGACGAGGGCCACGCGCACGGCGAACGCGTCCAGTGCGCGTCGCAGTAAGGAGATGACCCGGAGCCCAAGTTACCAAGGTACTTACCTACTAGATACCTACCTCGAGATGGTTTAGATGAGGCCCACTCTACCAAGGACTTACCTTAGGCAACTGGCGCTTGTGGTTACCCGAGCTCAACCCCGAAGGTGATTTCGATTTTATACTTGGCTACGTTTTACATTGAAGGCCGAGAACCTTTTTATTTACCTTACCCCTTATATCTCCTCTTCTGGTCTCTTCTATGAAGCAAACGAATGAATGACTGGGAGGAGAACCGGGAGGGGGTGGTCTCGATGTTGCGGCGCTTGGGTTGGGACATTCCGCATGGCAATCTACTCAACGACCAAGCAGATCATGACTATTGATAATGAGCTCAATGGAAGGAGGAATACGAGGAATGGGAAGGATTCGGGAAGTGAATGGCTGGCGGCCACATGACTTTGCCCTCCGCCTCTTCTTTTTTTATCATTCATATTTATTTTTTTGCGGACCGATTAACTGCCAGAAGTATCACTCCTTTTTGTTCTGCCTTTTCTTTTTCCTTTTTCTTTTTTTCTACTTCATGGGAGGATAGATTATAGGAATGGCTCCATCCATTTACCATCGTGGCCTGGCCGTCATTCTCTCCGTTTTTGCGGGCTTCGCCTTTCACCTGCTCGTCATCCTTGGATTGACTGGTATCTACTCCAACTTCCCCCCTGTCTCTTCCCCTCCGTTTACGTCTGCCAATCGTTTTCTTCTCCATTCCTCTTCCCCTGCCGCGCCATTTCGGTACTTCTGCTCGCCGGTAACTTCTCTTTTGTTATGTTCCTTGGCTTTTTCCTGTGTTGGCGTTTCCAAAGAGGCAATAGACGGAAGGAGGGTTTTGAAAGATTTGGGAGAGGGAAAGATGGGGGGATGGGTTGGGCGAGGCAGATGGATGGATAGAATGGCTGAAGCATGACCACTTAGGTGGTACCTTTCTACACCTTGCCCCCCTATGCGCCTACCTATCCTGCCCTATCCTATCCTTCTCACTGCTGTCTTTCTCCGTCGGGATTCAGATAATTAGTCGGTCGATTTTCACGTACGGGCAGTAGAGAATTGGAAGTCAATTTGCAGAAAGACACGACTGGACGGACGCTACTGCATTTGTTTGTTTGTTCGGAGTGAGGTGCTGCCAGTGGACTGAGATGCGTGTCTGCGGGTATATATCATATAATTACCTATGGTTCGTGATCTCGGTGATCCTATCAAGTTCACTCTAGTCAGTCCTCGACGGCCTCGGCCGCATTGGCGTTGCCGCCAGTGCCCTCAGAGGAGTTTTTCCTCAGGCTCTCAATAGTGTACAGCGCCCTCCATACCTCCTCTTGGGAGATGTCGGTGTCTTTCCGCATGAATTTAGGCACAGAGGTGTCGCCCTTGTGACCCCCAATGCCACGGCTGGGGCAAAACTTGCTGTCGTGTTCATTAAGGTAGTATCCCATGGCCTGGCGGACGGAGCCCCTCTGATGTGGCGGAGCGGACGACAGATCGAATGTCGCCATAAACAGCGTGGTGCGTGCTTGTGAGGTCGGAGGGACCGAGGCTATGTCGATGGGCCAGGTGGCGATCTCGCGGTAGGTTTGATGATGCCGAAGCACCCCGTCCTCGGTGAGCCTGAAGAAAAATATGGCGCGGACTCTATTCTCATTGGATTTTTCGGTCAGAACGGCTTAGCTGAGTTCGAAGGGGCGGATAAAAAGGGCATTACCGTTCGCAAATCACAGCCACGACGAACTTAAACCCATGGATGGCTGCTTGCTTCTCCGAGAGCGCCACAGGGCGAATTGCCGAGACGGCCACGATTTTCGCGGCGCGATCAACCTCCCGCACGCGAGTGAGAAGGTTGGTCCTGGAAAGCAATCGCCCGCGTAACCAGTCCCACACGAACAGATCGGGGTCCCCGCCGCCCGAGACCAGGAGGCATCCGAGGCCGCTGGGGCCCACGGCTTCGCGCACGATGCAGAGCTCGCTGACGAACTGCTCATGGCCGAGGCAAAATGTCTCGATCACATGTGCCTGCGGCATCCCTCGCGAGACGCGGATGTGCTCGTCCCGGTCAGCGGTGAGGATGTAGCTCCTCTGGGTGCCGTCGGGAGAGCGAGAGAAGCCGAGGGCCACGCTCGTGAGCATCGAGACGTGGCCCAACAGCAGGCAGCCGTGCTCGAACGCGGCGGCAGCGGCGGCGGAATCAGCATCCTCAGCGGGCGATGTGGCACTGCTGCCGTCGCCTCCAGAGACGGAGCTAGGGCCGGAGCCATTCTTCAGCTGCTGCCGCTCGAGGTGCAGCTTTTGGTTCGCCAGAGCCCGCAGGTTGCGTGCGGAATGGACGGTTGTCTCGTCCGCCTGGGGTCTGTGCCTGGGTGCCGCTGGTGTTAGGCGTGCCACTGCCGAAACCTGCAGAGCCGCCACCTCGTCCTCGTCGTCGAGGACTGGCAGGGCGTAGACGTCGCCGAACTTGTCACCCGAGATGATGGTCTTGTCATCGGGGGTGATCACCAGCGAGCAGGGTCGCTTAGGCATAACTCTATAGGGCTGGATGAGATAGTGTCCAGAAATCGTACAAGGCAGGTATCCCACCTGGGCACCTCGGTAGATGTAAGTGACCTGTACTCACCGCCTACTTGGCTCCAGTTCACGGAAGAACCTGCCAGAATTGTCGATGTCGAAAACCCAAATCGTTTTGTCATGGCCCGAAACAGCGATAAGATGGTGGCCAGTTGAAGTGGTCTCCAGAATGGTGAAGAATGGGTAGTCGGTTGGCTTCGAAGAGACAATTTTTGACGCCTTTCTCTTCTCGGCCGCTCCAGCGTTCTCCGCAGCCTGAGTCGTCTTTGCGGCATCGGTTGTCGTCAACCCGTCATCCAACTTCACCCTCTTAGACGGTCGGTCTTTCTCGGCCCCATCTTGAACAGTGCCTGCCCCGGAAGGTGCACGAGGCGGCCCAGCAGACGGAGTTGGCTGGTTCTCTTCCCTTTCTAGATCAGGGTGGCTCCAAGAGTCCACGTGAGACCAGCTGTTTTCGCTGCTAGTGAAGACATTTATAGTTCCGCCTTGAGCTATGAAAAGTAGATCACCGCAAATCTTGAGGCGCTGGTAAGGGAGCTGCATCTCTAAGAGTCACTAAGAGCACAGGAATTGTGTCGTCGGTGCAGCTTTTCATGTTCGTGTGAAGTAAAGCCGGCGAATCGAGTGTACGCTAGCCGTCTACGTAGTCGGTCCATGTTGAATGACAGAGAAATCTGATATCATCTGATCTAGCACGTGAGCAACGCGACTTTCGACAAGGGTACCTCGTCGAATGACAGCCTGCTCCACCGTTTTTGCGCTAGTACAAATTAGAACTAGCGTCAGGAAGCCCTACCGAGCACACAGAATAAAAAAACCTCCAGCGAAACTTTCTGGTGACTTGCAGATCAACGATAGCATCAACTTTCGCAAATAGGAACAGCAGCGGTTCCTTTCCCCCTTCCTTTCAACCACTCAAAACCCCCTCGCCCTTAAACATCCTGCCTTCATAAAAAAGAAGATATGGGGGGCAAGACGGGTAACAAGGCCGGCTACTTCGACAAGCTCAAGGGCTTGCTTGAGGAGTACAAGTCGATCTTCGTCGTTGGCGTCGACAATGTCAGCTCCCAGCAGATGCACGAGATCCGGCAGTCGCTCCGTGGCGACGCTGTCGTCCTGATGGGCAAGAACACCATGGTGAGTCCAACACGCGCGTCTGGGAGCGGGAAGCGGGAGCGGGAGCACGAAGGAGCAACAGCAAGGCATTGAAGAGTTGCAGCGATTGACAAAGATGTTCTTTTTCGCCCTCATTCTAGGTCCGTCGGGCGCTCAAGACCTTCCTGTCCGATTCGCCCGAGTACGAGCGCCTTCTGCCCCACGTCAAGGGCAACGTCGGCTTTGTCTTCACCAACGGCGACCTGAAGACCATTCGTGACAAGGTCCTGGCCAACCGTGTCGCGGCCCCCGCCCGTGCCGGCGCCGTTGCTCCCGATGACGTGTGGGTCCCCGCCGGCAACACCGGCATGGAGCCCGGCAAGACCTCCTTCTTCCAGGCTCTTGGTATTCCCACCAAGATCGCCCGTGGTACCATCGAAATCACGAGCGACCTGAAGCTCGTCGAGGCCGGCACCAAGGTCGGCCCGTCCGAGGCGACCCTGCTGAACATGCTCAACATCTCGCCCTTCACCTACGGTCTGAGTATTGCTCAGGTGTACGACGAGGGTAACACCTTCCCGTCGAGCGTCCTGGACATCTCGGAGGACCAGCTGCTGGCTTCGTTCTCGACGGCCATCACGACCATCGCGTCCATCTCGCTGGCCCTCAACTTCCCCACCCTGCCCTCGGTCATCCACTCCGTTGTCAACAGCTACAAGAAGATCCTGGCCGTCGCCATCGAGACTGACTATAGCTGGCCCGAGATCGAGGAGCTCAAGGACCGCATCGCCAACCCAGACGCGTACGCTTCGGCCACGCCTGCCGGTGGCGCTGGCGGTGCCGCCACCGAGACCAAGGCCGAGGAGAAGAAGGAGGAGGAGCAGGAGGAGGAGTCTGACGAGGACATGGGCTTCGGCCTCTTCGACTAAGCGGCTCGGACGCCTATGTCCATGCCGATACTCGATGCGTTTGACGATGACACGATCGACTTGAGACCTCAAAAGCCAAATAAAAGGCACCCTCAAATAGGGCTCTGGGTCTGTGTCTGTGAGCGGGGGGTTACGTTCGTCGGTGTTTTTGTTAGCCTGCCTCCTCGCTTCATGAGAGACGAACCCTGTCTGCTGGCCACTCGCCATGTTGCCCAACCTGCCTTTCCGTGACTGTGATGGATGAACGAGGAGTTCCCAGGGGGTTCGACCCCTATTCGCCACGACCCCTCAACTCAGTCCACGTGTTACCACTAGGTAAGCAACCCGAACATTTCTTAGCCCAGCCCCTCATAGCTCTTCCCTGGAGCCGTGTCGATGATTATACAAAATCAATCGAGCTTTTTAAACCTGATTAAAACATTTGATGATAAACCCATCACCACCCTCTGAGACACGTCGCCAGCCCTTGCTATTTTCGAGATTCCTTTCTATTATGACCAATGAGTTCAGAGCTGGGGAATAGAGGCTAACGCGGCTACTTCTAGACACCGAGAATATGCGTAAGGCACAAAATACATATCCTACATCCTCATATTACACGTATTGTACAGCCGACTGTTTGTCGTTGCCTTATCGCATCTTCCTCCCGTTGCGAGACTTGTAAGTGAGGCGTCCAGTCACGTAGGACCACGACGAGATCCGTAGCAATGGCCAGTGTAGCCCGAGGGGCAGCTACCGTAGAAAACCATCCACATCCAATCCATGTATCGGCTCAAAATCCTGGACCGCACGCTATGTCGCCCCATCGTCCTGCAGAATCTCCCTCGCGACTTGAATGGCGGCCTCGGGCAGGCCAGCCAGACGAGCAACCTTGAGCGCATGGCTGCGGCGGTTGATGCCCTTCCGTAGGCGGTGGACATAGACGAACGAGCCGCGGCCGTCCTCCTCGACGTCGGTGCAGTACATCTCGACGTCGCTGCCCAATCCCCGGGCGACGGCCAAGTCGGCGACGCCGTGGAAATGGGTCGCGAACAGGGCGCGGCACCGGTTGACGCGCACGAGGTGGTCCAGACAAGCGAAGGCCACGGCGGCCCCGTCCTCGGGGGTGGTGCCGCGGCCGATCTCGTCCATGATGACGAAGCTGCGCGGCGTGGCGCGGCGGAGGATCTGCGCCGTCTCGAGCATCTCGACCATGAAGGTGCTCTGGTCGCGGAACAGGTCGTCCGCCGAGCCGACGCGGCTGAACAGCGCGTCGACGATGCCCAACTCGGCGTGCGACGCCGGCACGAAGCAGCCGATCTGCGCCAGCACCGTGATCAGCGCGTTCTGGCGCAGGAACGTCGACTTGCCCGCCATATTGGGGCCCGTGATCAGCCACAGGCTGCCGTGCGACGCGGACCCCACGAAGCAGTCGTTCGCCGCGAAGGAGCGGCCCTTCTCGGCTAGCCCGCCCTCGACGGTGGGGTGGCGGCCGCCCACGACGGCGTGCGCCGTGCCGCGGTTCACGACGGGCCGCACGAGGCCCTGGTCCGCGGCTAGGCGCGCGAAGCCGGCGGCGATGTCGAGCTCGTCGAGCACGGCGGCGTTGCGGCGCAGGGCGACGAGCGCCCGGACCACGTCGGAGCGCAGCGACCGGAACACGCGCTGCTCCTCGGAGCGGATGGCCATGCGGGCCTGGTCGAGCTGGCCGCCGAGCGAGGTCCACTCGGGCAGGTGGAACGAGCGCGTCGAGCGGCTGGAGCTGACGGTTTTGATGGACGGGTCCTCTGCCGTCGGCGCTGCGTGGCGCATGTCCTTGCCCTTGACGTGGCAGATGTGGCCCAGCCCGGGCGTCCAGCGCAGAGTCAGGGAGGGGGCGCCGAGCCGGGCTTGCAGAGCCTCGGCCAGCTCAGCCTTCTCCTCCAGAAGCGCCGAGAGCTTTGCGTGCAGTCTGGCCAGTGTGCGGCTCGCGGCGGGCCGCATGATCCAGGCGTCGTTGTCCGCACTGTAAAACTCCCGTATGGACGTCGGCCGCTTCTTCTTAGAGGCGGCGGCAGCCGTCTTCGGGAGCACGGCGGCGTCTGCTTGCGAGCCCTCGGCAGTGACGACGTGCTGGGCCAGTTCTATCATCTCGCCCGCCGCGTCCTGCTCCTGCATGTGCTGTTGGACCAGGCCCTCCTCGTCGATGGCTTCGCGGATGCGGAGGGCGAGAGCTAGGGGCTTGTCGAGGCTGATACGCGAGGTCATGACTGAGAGGCAGCCGTCTTCTTCAGCATCGGTATCGACCTGGGCGTCCTGGAGCAGGTTGACGATGTCCTCGGTTGCCTTGATGGTCCTTGCAAGGTCGAGCAGGTCGTCTGGCTCGCCTCGGCCTAGGGCGAATTTCTGGACAAGACGTTGAGAATCGTGACATCTTCGGAGCAGGAGCACGACTCTGTCGCGGAGGTTCTCGTCGTCGATAAAGCGTGATACCAGATCTTGTCGGAAGGTTATGACGTCCAGTGATGTCGACGGCGCGCCTGCGATATGGTTGGTTGCCTTGTTAGTAGTCCCCTACTAATATCCGTCGCATGATACTCGGCCATGCGTGCGAGACAAACACGACAAAACACGACGCTTACCCAACCACTCATTGAGCAACCTCGCACCGCTTTTTGTGACCGTTCGTCTGATCGCGTGGAGCAGACTTCCCCGAAACCCACTGTCCCGGATGGTCTGCTTGATCTCGAGAGACCGCATGCTGTTCTTGTCTATGGTCATGACCTCCATGGTCTCGTATCGGACCGGTGGCTGCAGCTTCATGCTCAGTCCCTGCAGGCGGTCCTTGACGTAGTGAAGGAGCAAGCTGCCAGCCTGAACCTCATCCGTGGTGAAGGAGCTTAGCGTCTGCGGAGCAATCTCGGACTCGAGCACGTCCGCCCAGTCAGCGGGCGTCCATGACCCCTGGGCCTGGCTATACGTCGTGAGGTGCTTCTCCTCGGCCAGGAGGGCTAGGAGACCATCGCCCCCGCGACTCTGGACATCCTCAGCCAAGACGATCTCCCTGGGACACACGCGAGAGAGAATCGAGCTCAGAGACCCAAGAGTGCTAGACTCGGTAACGAAGTGGCCTGTCGACAGATCGAGCCAGGCAAAGCCCAGGGGCGAGGCGGCAGCATTGTCAATGGATAGAGACGCCTTGATGGCCGCGTTGACAACTTCAGCGTCTGTCTCCTCGGCAGGCGGCTCTTCTACAACGCCGTCACCTTTAGGGAGGTGGATGGCCATGACGTAATTGTTGGTGTACGGGTCCATGAAGTTCTCATCAATCAGCGTGCCGGGTGTGATGACCCGGGCGACCTTCCGGTCGTGCATAAGGCCGCCGGACTTGACCTTGTCGGAGGCATCATTGGGAAACTCCTCCGCGATGGCAACATAGCGGTTCAGGTCCTGGACAAGGATCTTGAGGAAGCGGTCCAGCTGGAAGAAGGGGAATCCGGCCTAGTTGTTATCCAGTCACCCGGCAGGGAGGCATCATCAGAATCGGTCCGTGTCTGTATATCATGGCCACGCCAGGACGTAGTAAAGAATCAAAATAAAGTGGGAAAACAAGAAAAAGTAGAAGAGGCAGAGAAGGAGAAAGATCCATCAATGTACCATCGGAACGTTGCCAGCGCCGGTCTTCTTCTGGGCGACCTTGAGGTTTAACAGCGGGCCGAACTCCTGAGCGTGCTCAAAATACATCTCATAGAATCCACCGACGCGGGTCAGCAACACGCAGTTGTCAAACTTCTGCATGTTGCGCTTGGCCTGCAGGACCACGGTCGGGTAGGCTGGACCGTCGTCCTCCTCGACCGGGAGAGGCTCCGCGTCGATGAGGCCTTGAGGCAAGTCATCGAGCTTGACAACGGTCTTGGTCCTCTTGCCCCTCACCTGTTGCTGGCGCCACTCTACCGCTGGTCGTGGTGAGCATATCGACGGAGTTATCGGGGTTTTAGTTGTTGTTGTTGCGTTTGTGGCTGCCAACAACAGCGGATGGCGTTGCTGCCGGCGTTGATACTGGTGGCGAACTCTCGCGGCCGGGTCATCATGGCCTGAGGCGGTGGCTACATATCGGAGACCTAACAGGGATTTAGTGGCGTCGGAGGCGGCCCTGGCTGGGCCCAGATGATCGGAACGGACGATGCGAAGGCGCGCCGCGGGGGAAAATCGCGGCGAGAGCATCAAGATGGGCTGTTTCGTTTGGGCGGTCCCGTGAGGGGTAGCTGTTGCAATCTGTTGCGGGCTGGGAGGTGAGGGGAACGGGCGAAAGTGCCCGAGATTAATCTCTCTCTGGCTCTGTTGCTATCGTTGATGTCTGCTAATAGGAATCCAATACGAGAGATGTGGCGCCAATACCAGCTTCAGTACGCCGTACAGGAGCTCGAGGAGGAGCTATGTTCAGGCCACTGGCAACCGTTAGATACCGGCAGAGGAAGCATCCGCAGCGGTCGTGGCGGGAGGTTTCGGCCTGCCAAGGACGAGATTGGCAAGATGGCCAGTGTTGGCAGTTCAGGGCAGGTGAGGACGGGATGGGATGGACCGGGAGTGGATGGAACCGGGTCGAGAGGGCGATCTGGATTTGATTATTTCGTGAGCCGTTCGGCCGTCACGTTATTTTCAGCACGACCCAACATCGTCTCGCCTCGTTGTTTGCGTGACGATCGGCGAGGTACGGAACGAACCCGTCAAAAAGCGCGTACAGTGCTAATTGCAAATTTCAAACCCCCCATGCCCTGTGTTTGGGCGTTGGACAGGGCGAGGCACTGTGCGGCCTCAGCTGAGATTCTGGGAAAGCACATGGTCTGTGGCTCATGTCGTAGTCCGAGCGGAAAATGACCTCACTGGCTGAAAAACACCCGGAAACAAACACAAAAAGAGCGTGATGATGGGATTAGGAATACCGTGTATCCGTGTAAGGATGAGGAGCGCCTCAGCATGATAGCTTGAATTAAGGGCTGGATTCGCAGTCCAGTGAGTTCACACTGCCACTGCCTCCACGATCGATGCAGGTGCTGGCTGGGCCTACTCTGTAGATGCGCCGCCACATCCCTCCGAGATTTGAGTTCCCAAGGCGGACTCCGGCCCTGATTGTACCACCACATAATTCTGCAGGCCACAGATAGATCATTAGCGGGTACCTACCGAAAACCTACCGCAGCACCTCAGGCTATCTGGCTCTTTTCCACAGGCCAGTCGGGCGGTCATGATGGAAGAATCGTGCAACCTGCCGCACCAGTTGGGGGTTCAGCGGGCGCAGAGAGCGCAGAGAGCGGAGAATGCAGGATGAGGATCATGCGCATCTCGCCATGTCATCTATCCAAAAATTCTACAATTCCAAAAATCTCGAGGGGGTGATGGCCTGCAATGCATGCAGTGCCTGCACCACATGAGCGCATCAGAACCAGCGACATTACCAGCAGCAACACCAACATCAGCAACCACAGGCAACCACGAGTACCACCACATGAACGATATTTCAGCTGCCGGCCGGGGAAGAAACGAAGCGAGGCTGTTGTTGTACATGAGGAAGGTACGTCTACAACCTTCGTCCGGTGAGTGAGGATGGATGATGCCAGACAGATGACATGCTGGCCAGATGGCAGCTTGGCTGGCTGGTGGACACACGTTCGGAATTACTTGCCCGCAATGGATGGCGATGTGTGTTGAAAATGAGGATTGGTTGCTACCAACATGGAACAAGATAGACAATTTGGTGGACCGGGTCATCCACCCGCCGGCCTGAAGACGACCCGGCCGATTGTCGAAACAAACAAAAAAACTCCTCAAGATGCGCACAAAAAAAAAGAATGAGAAAAAATAAGCAAAAAAGAAGAAGAAATGCAAAAAGGAAGGGATCGCCAAACACTGTTTTTCACCCCCGGCAGTGTGTGAATGGTGAATCGTGAGGGTTCATCCCTCCTTCCCCGTCCATCTTGACTCCTTTGAGTGACGGGAACTCGGTAGGAGGTACCTTACGTCCGGTGACGAACGTGCGTTGCTCGCTGCAGAAAGGGACCGTCCACCCGCCGCGCAAGAGCCAAACAAGGCAAGAGGAAGCCTCCTCCATGGAAGAACTATCCACTTGGTTGACCAGATTGGCAGATCGAGCTCGCGGTTGGGCGAAGAAAGGGTCAAGGGGAGGGTCGAGGAGGGGTGGCGTTGGGCCGAAGAGGCGCCAATGGGCCGGCCGGCATGACAGCAGAATGGCACCATGGGTCCAGGTCTTGATTGCTAACACACATAGTGAGACGCATCGGGATCGACCGATTTTGGCGCGCCTGCCACGATTTCTCAGGCCATTTCTGACAGCTCCGCCCTCGGTCGAGTTATGTGTGCCAAACAACTCGCAGACCTCCGCAAATGTGCTCTGATTAACGAGCCCAGAGAAGTGACCAAGTCGGGGCGCCCCCCCTTGTCCATGCGCCTGTTCGTTGTTATGACTGCCCATGATTTGCCATGGCCTGCCATGGCCCATAACATTCCATATTCGATCAGGCCCTACGGAAGTATCCCTTGTGCTCGTTACGGCTCCTGTTCGTACGAGCGACTTGGGAGGGCGACTTGGAAAGCGATTCCAGGCTGCCCACTACTGCCCACTACTGCCCACTACTGACCATGTCCTCGGATCATTGTGGACGAACGTGCCATCGAGCCGCATTGCCGTCGGCTTGTGTGTTTTCCTCCTCTCCTCTTTCTTCCATCCTTCCTCGTATGTACAAGCTGGATGTTGATCCTCCCTACCACACACAGTACATCCCTTTCTGCCTGCCTTGCTTGTCGGTCTGCTTCTGTACACAGTACTCCCAGAGCGAGCCACTTTCACTGCCACTCCCACAGATTCCCAGGCTCCCAGGGCGCTTCGCCAGTGCGGAGCGTTGCGTTCTCCCGTCCGGCCCCAAGTGGTGTTGATTCCCATATTTTCAGCCCATCGTCATCTACCGGCCTCGTCTTCTCTTCCGATCTCTCCCCTGCTCTCCTATCCCTGTGAGTGAGATAGAGTACGGGGGTGACTGGTGGTAGCACGACAAGGTATAAATCACCATCCGTCTCCTTATGCCATCCCCCACACCCTCACGGGCCCTCTTGTTATATCCTTCCCCCCTTCTCACCGTCTCGCTCCCACATACACAGACACGCACACTCACAGACATAACGGGCTGGCCGGCTCTGTTTCTCATCTTGCTGGCGCCTGCCCCTCTCAACCAACCAACCTGCCAACAAACGCTTTTGTTACCAGGTGTCTACCTCAGGTAGTTGCCTACCAGTATCCATCATCTCTCTCTCCCCCTCTCATTGCATAGGACTCTGTTTCTCTTGGTAGCCCATCATCCCTGCCGGGACATCGTCCCATTTAAAAGCCAGCCGTCTGTTGGGCGCGCCGAGTGGGCCTTGCCTAGCAGCCATATCACGCAACCCCCATTCCCTCGACCCAGACAAGCCGACCATGGCCACATCAGCGCCCATATCGGTCTTGCCTCTCCCCTTTAAACCGCAAATCCCGGTGACTCCTCCACCGGATTGCCAGAGTTTCCCATCTCAGACCTCTTCCGCCCTTTCTCCCCAGCGACTGAGGGCCTTCAACCAGGAGGCATTTGGCGTAATGGAGACGAAAGTCGAGGCAGCACCAGCCACGACAACAGCGACGACGACAGTGAAGACGGCGACGACATCCGCAACAACAGCGGAGGCAACTTCAGCGGCGATGACGGCCCAAATGCCGGGCTCGGTCTGTCAAGGACACGACCTGCACAGTGGCAAGGCAGACCTGGGCACGGGGCCGCTCGACCCACGATACCTCGCAATGGTCTCACGCATCGCAGCATACTACCAGCAGCGGTGCCAGGCCGTATCCAACTACCAACACCAGCGATGCCAGGCGTGGGCGAACATGCAGCGACAGAAGTGCCAAGAGATGACCCAGGCGGCGATGCTAGTAGTTGCATGGTACGTCCGCGACCGCATCCAGCGGCGGAGGAAGCGACAGAAGCGCCAGTTCCGCCGCGGACTGTCGGAGCGGACGGCGGGGGCTGGCGGGAGCGGACCCGGCGGCGTCAGCAAGGCGAAGAAGAACGAGTCGGTCCGCAAGTGGGTGTCGCAAATCCCGGAAGGCGCACTCTCCCCGAACTCCGTAACCGCCCTAGCCAAGCCATCAGACAAGGAGGAGCTCGAGTTCTCCATGGACGTGGAGCCGCCACCTGATAAGGACGCCAAGCTCTTCGCCGTCGCCGACAACCTGATCAAGAGCCAGCTAGCGCGCATCGACGTGCCATTGATGGGCGCCATCTCGTTCGACGAAGAGAGCGACAGCGAAACGGAGAGTGAGGACGAGGAGCTGAACCGGTGGCGCCAGCAAGACGATGACCAGGACGTCAAGCTGAAGACCAGCGACCACAAAGTCCACGTCGCCGGCCCGGAGGAACAAGAACAAGAAGACTACGACGACGACGACGAAGACGACGACGAAGACTACTCGTACGAAGACGAAGACATGGACGACTACGATGACGAGAATGCGTCAGGCCTGGTCCAGAAGGGCACTGGCAGCGCGAAGCCCACCGAGAGTTTGCTGCCGTCGTGACAACACCCTCCGCTGTTCTTCCTCCACCCCTCAACAACAAACACTCAACGAACAAAGAACGAAAAGACATACACACAACTCATCAACCATCTACACATTTCGATAAACTACAACAAACATCATTTAAGCAAACATGATCAACGTTGAGGACAGGATTGGAGTCGGCGCTTATAATGATATGGTGGATTTGTTATTATTCAGGGGACGGCGTTTTTTCTTTGGACTTGGCGAACATGGACGTTTTCGCATACTCTCTCATTAACCATCTCCATGCATTGCTGCACGGCGTTTCCTTTCTCTCTCCCGATAACATCGCTGTCGTGTATAACATTTTGATACATGAAAAAGGAGTTGTCGTCGGAGCCCTTTTTTTTCCCGCTTTTTTTCCCCTTCTTTTTTCTTTCCTTCCTGTTTTCCACTGTTTGGGTATACACATGCCTCTCCACACTTTTTGATACCAGCTGGTCGCTTCCGCATGACGCGAGCACGAAAGGCAGTGCTGGCACAGCGGGTTGCACGTTGTACATAAAACAATGTATGCAGATGCAATGCAACCCATATCACTCACCTCTTGTCTTTCCCACGTGTGCCTAACTGCCTATTCGTCGGCAGGCCTAATATCGGGTCGAACCCGGTGATCGATGCATGCGAAGGTCTGGAAACCTCTCCGATTCCTACAGTGTGCTCCGCGAGACCCTGCCAGTCCAGTGCAGATCTTGGTACATTGTCTCCGTCGGCGACAGTCGGTTGGGTGGCGATAGGCGCCCTCGGCTGATTGCCTTGAGACCTGCAGCCACCCATGGGTGTTGAGCCTTTCCGTACCCCGATGACTCTTCTTGTGCCTCCCCAGACAGGAATAGGTCCGTCGTCCTACCAGACTCTCTTAGTCGGACAGCCGAAAGGGAACCCGAGGCGCACTAGACGGGAGGCACAACGCACGAATTCGTCGGCACATGGGCAGGCACCTAGGTGAAGTGATTCCGTAGCAGAAGGTGGTGGAAGATCCGACATGGAAAATGTGTCCGTTCCGTCAGACACAGTTCCCGGTCTGTCATACGGAGCATTCATGTTTGGATTGAAGGCAGAGCCTCAGAGTCGTAATGGAGGACTGTCAGTCTCGACCCAAGGTTGTCGTGTAGCAGGCACTGATCGTGTTCTTTCCGTCTCTCCGATCTCGTCCACCTCACTCGGGATGGACAGAAACATACGGTAGGTGTGCTTGACTTTGAATATGTGCTTTATTCGTCTGAAGATGGCTACAATTTCGGGTCCTCTTTCCTGTTTTATCTGGCAGGTAGGCAACCTCGACCACACCTTCCCGAGGGTATCAATACCCTGAGCACTCAGGTGCACACACCTACATGTGCCTTCCGATTTCTCGTAGAACAGATCTTGGCCGTGGTCGTAGGTGACCATGGTGAAGAGACCAAAACCTTCGACAGAAGTCGTCCCAATCCCTCTGACATAGAATATCTCTCCTCCAAGCTCATCAAGTCGGCCGCTTGATCTGCTCCTCTAATTTCATCAATTCCTCCTCACTTGCTTCTAGCCGTACCTCGGATCTTACCTACAGCACGTCGAGAGCCCGCACTCCCTTGCAGTGAATACCCGATTCCGCGCTTCGAAATATATTTGTTCGAAGCCGTCGCGTTACTATCAGAAGGCAGTCCCTATCCCTCGCCCCTCACCTCACGAACGATGCTGCTCCGATAGAAATACGCCCAGCCTCAACCTACAGCTCTCTTCGGTATTATCTATTGTCCTAGAAACCACTAGCACAATCTCTAAATTTTCAGTTGCTCACGCTCCAGCTATGAGCCCGCACAGCGGCACAGCTCCCACGATGAGGTCAGTTGTCTTTTTCATGCTTTGTTTCATTCCTCAACCAACACATGATGTTCACCTAGCAAGTGCAACGGGCAGACCTGCTTCTCCCCGCCTGTTCCACTCACTCAATCATCTCTTGTCACGGGTTCCGCCCCGGCACAAACTTGGTCGTTACTCCCCACAAACCCCGCACCTGCCCTGGTTTCGCCAACCTTTAGCGACCAATCGTAATAGCATTGCCCCTGCAAGCTGTCGGCGTGGCAAGCTCCATCCCCCAAGCTCTGTTAGCTTTCCCGAGGGAGGGGCTGAGGGGGTGCTGCTCCAGCGCTGTGCCAGTTCCTCGTCCTCGTTCCATTCAAGGTCCAGGTGAGACAAGCGCTCCGACGACCTACATGTAATGTTGCTTGCGCGCTCTCCAGCAAGCCACAACGCCGGCTGTCATACATTCATTTAGAACACATCTTTTCATTCAACCCGACCTCTCTCTCATCTCTTTCTTCTTTTATTTCTGTCGTTTTCACAAACCCCTTTCTCAAACCGTCAGCGCTGCTTTTGGTTACGAGTAGACTACTAGCTATAGCTGCCATTATCGGTTACTCCTGTCCAACGTCCTGGACTTGATGTACGAGCTAAGGAGCTGACCCGACTTGCGCTCACGACAACCTTCTCTCCAGTCTCACAGAGGTTCTCCCCCCTCCAGTAGGGCCGGATCTGTCCGACGCTGCTTTGACCGACATTGTAGACGCGAAGGCGACGGTCTCCGTCCGTGTGGCCTCCTTTGACATTGAAGGAATTGGAAGGATTGGAGACATTGGACCGGGTGGTGGTTCACACAGCTCGAAGGGCAGCGGCACTCAGTCGTATATCATCAAAGCTGCCAGAAAGCTTGCCATCATGGGCGGTGAAACTACGAGAAACCCGACGCCGAAGCCCTACCCTGAGCAGGCGCCGAAGCCTGTTGGACAATGGATCACCGGCCTGTACCGGAGCAGGCTGAATCAGTTCACTGATCTCGGTCAGTTCCAATCGCAGAACTTGCAAGCGTTAGTTCATCAACTCCACTCCCGTACTCCTAATGCCCCTCCATGGTTTCCTATGCAGATGTACAGATGGCTACTGACGGGTGCTTCTCAATCAACACGTCTATTCACAGGATGATCACGGAGGATGTCGTCTCTGGCGAGCCGGATGTCAAGCTTGCAGTCTGGGATGCTCCCGGCCTATCTCGTCCTACATTCCAGGAGGCCGTTGCTGGAGAGTACAGACGTGCGGAGGTGGGCAATTGGTTTGGCCCCTCATGGTCGACGCACTGGTTCAAGGTCACCCTGACCGTTCCCGAGAAGCTCCGTGAGAAGGAGCTTCTGGAGCTTCACTGGGATGCGAACAATGAAGGAATGGTCTGGTCGCAAGATGGCAATCCGCTGCAGGGCCTGACGGGCGGCGGTGAGCGTGTGGAGTGGATCCTACCGGACTCGTTCCGCGATGGAGAGGAGCACACCATCTACATCGAGATGGCCTGCAATGGCATGTTCGGCAACGCACCCGGCGGCGATGGTATCCAGCCTCCGGACCCGAACAAGTACTTCCAGCTGCACCGCGCCGAGATCGCAGCCATTAACCCGGATGCCCGGCAGCTGCACATCGACTTCTGGATCCTTGGGGACGCTGCCCGGGAGTTCCCGCAGGACTCCTGGGAGCAGCACAAGGCACTTAAGGTGGCCACCAAGATCGTCGAAACGTTCAAGCTGGGCGACAAGGACTCAATCCGGGAGTGCAGGAAGATTGCGCAGGAGTACCTCGGTCCCAATGTCGACTCGCACAAGGTGTATGAGAGCGGCAAGGACCCTCTGGTCTTCGGCATTGGTCATTGCCACATCGACACGTGCTGGCTCTGGCCTTGGGCTGAGACCAAGCGCAAGGTTGCACGCTCCTGGTCTAATCAGTGCGACTTGATGGACCGCTATCCGGAGCTCAACTTCGCCTGCTCGCAGGCTCAGCAGTACAAGTGGCTGAAGCAGTACTACCCGTACGTGTTCGACAGGGTCAAGGAGAAGGTCAAGCAGGGCCAGTTCCACCCCATTGGTGGCAGCTGGGTCGAGCACGACACCAACATGCCCAGCGGTGAGTCCCTCGTGCGCCAGTTCCTGTACGGACAGCGCTTCTTCGAGGGCCACTTCGGGGAACGCTGCCAGACTTTCTGGCTGCCCGACACTTTTGGCTACTCGAGCCAGCTGCCGCAGCTGTGCCGTCTCTCGGGTATGAATCGCTTCCTCACTCAGAAGCTGAGCTGGAACAACATCAACAAGTTCCCGCACACCACCTTCAACTGGGTGGCGCTGGACGGCAGCCAGGTCATCTGCCACATGCCCCCCTCGGAGACGTATACAGCCGAGGCGCACTTCGGAGACGTCAAGCGCAGCATCACCCAGCACAAGTCGATGGACCAGGATGCGACCTCACTGCTGGTCTTCGGCAAGGGCGACGGCGGAGGCGGCCCTACGTGGCAACACATCGAGAAGCTGCGTCGGTGCCGTGGCATGAGCGACAAGGTCGGTCTCCTGCCGCGCGTGCACATGGGCAACTCGGTCGATGACTTCTTCGACAAGCTGCAGGACAAGGCCGACAACCTCGTCACCTGGTACGGCGAGTTGTACTTCGAGCTTCACCGCGGGACGTACACCACTCAGGCCAACAACAAGTACAACAATCGCAAGGCCGAGACCACACTCCGTGATGTCGAGCTGCTGGCCACGATCGCGTCCCTCAAGGACAGCACTTACAAGTACCCGAAGGAGGACATTGACGATATGTGGGAGGCCACGCTGCTGTGCCAGTTCCACGATTGTCTGCCGGGTAGCTCCATTGAGATGTGCTACGACGACTCGGACGAAGTGAGTGCCTCCTCACCCCTCCACCCAAGAAGTTGCGTTGGGGACCACGAGGAGATTCGAATGCTGACGGGCTATCTTATTTACTCCTAGCTCTACACCAAGCTCTTCGAGACTGCAGATCGCGTTAGGAAGGAGATCTATAAAGTTCTCGGCCTGTCGGACGCCTCGGCCTCTGTGGCTGGAAACCCGGTTGCGATCAACACACTGCCCTGGCACCGTAAGGCGGTAGTGGATGTCTCCGATGCCGACTGCGGCGTGGCTTGTGGCAACGGCAGCCTCTTGAACGTTCGCACGTTCAAGATGTCGGCGACGAAGAAGGAGGTCTCGGTCACCGAGGTTTCCGACGGCGTTTTCGTCATGGAAAATGACCAGCTGCGGGTCCAGGTGGAGAGGGGCGCGATCACTTCCCTCTACGACCGCAGGGCTGACCGCGAGGTGATTGCCAAGGGCGGCAAGGCCAATCAGTTCGTCATTTTTGACGACAAGCCGTTGTACTGGCAGGCGTGGGACGTGGAGGTGTACCATCTGGACACGCGCAAGGAGCTCACCTCGGCGGCGACCAAGATTGCGGAGGAGAAGTCGCATCGGGTGAGCGTCGTGACGGAGACCAAGATCAGCGAGCTGAGTTCGATTCGCACGACCATCAGCCTCTCGGCGGCGCTTGAGGGCCAGCAGTCTTGGGTCGAGGTGACCAGCGACGTGGACTGGCACGAGACAATGAAGTTCCTCAAGGTCGAGTTCCCTGTGGACGTGCGCAACACGGAGGCCTCGTACGAGACGCAGTTTGGTGTGGTGCGGCGCCCGACGCACTACAACACCACGTGGGACATGGCCAAGTTCGAGGTGTGCTGCCACCGCTTTGCCGACCTGTCGGAGAGCAACTACGGCGTGTCGGTCCTCAACGACAGCAAGTACGGGTTCGCCACATGCGGCAGCCTGATGCGCCTGTCGCTTCTGCGCTCCCCCAAGGCCCCCGACGCCCATGCCGACATGGGCAAGCACCGGATCCGCTGGGCGGTGCTGCCGCACCAGGGGCCCCTCGGCCCCACCACGGTCCGCAAGGCGTTCGAGTTCAACAACCCGCTCAAGGTGATCGGCGGCGGCGCCCACACCCGCGACCTGCGGCAGGAGTGGCCGATCCGGCTGACCGGGGACGCGTCGCTGATCCTCGACACGGTCAAGCGCGGCGAGGACGACCAGGACGTCAGCCGCGGCCTGCTCCCCGCGCGGGCCGGCCGCAGCGTGATCCTGCGCATCTACGACAGCCTCGGCGGCCGCAGCCGGGGCACGATCGAGACGACGTGGCCGGTCCGGAAGGTGGTCAAGACGAACCTGCTGGAGGACCCGCTGGAGGAGGTCGGGTTCGCGGACGGCAAGTTTGACGTCGATCTGCGGTCGTTCGAGGTAGCGACCTACCGGCTGGAGCTCTAGGAGTGGCAGCAACTTCCACTGCGCGCTGCGTCTTCGTGATTCCCCCCACCACCTTGCGACGCCTGTCGATTCCCAACCTCCCATATGCCTGTCTTGTCTTGAGTGCCTGCCTACCTTGCCTACCTACCTAGTCTAGTCTTTGCCTGACTCCCGTTGTGTTCGTTCATTCGTTTAGCCTAGTCTGCTTGCTTGCTTTCTTGCTTGTTGTCTAAGCACTTCATTCGTGGTCCTCCCTTCTATTCCTTTCATTTTATCAACTTTCAGCCATGGCCTTTGACTGCATTCAAGGGTAGCTTAATGGCGGTGGTGGTAATGTGGCATGCTGCGGCAGCACGGATGCGCAAAAGCCGGATTTTCTTTTCTTTTTGTTTTTACGGTAGGAAAAACTCGAACGAAGAGAGAGAGAACCGAAAGAGAGAGAGAGAGAGAAACAAGAGAGAGAACCAAAAGGAGGGACACGAAAAACTTGAACAGCGACGTTGTCGCCTGCCCCGTTTCTTGATAGTTTCGATATTTGTCCAGGGACGTCTCGACGACTGGAGATTTGGGACCATCAAGGGATGTGCGGCTGAGCGAACACGACTAATCGTAGAGGAACTCCAGCGGCCAGGGATTTATTGTATTGCAGTCCGATAACATCGATATTGCATTGGCAATCAATTGTACCGAGTATTGTATAAACACCTATTTGCCTGGAGGTCCTCCATCCTCCATACCTTTCGCCTCGCTTGCTCGTTCTTGGATTGTATGCCACGGTCGCCCTGGGCAGTCAGCGAGGAATTTCAGGGGGTTGCCGCCGAATCGCCCTGGTCTTCCAGGGCTAAATTCAAGGTCCGAGTGGCTGACGTGATCCCTGTGGCTGTGCATTGTTCCGCTGTTTTACAGGACCAGCCCTGATGCAAGCTCGCTGATGATGTTCGGGAGCTCTCCCAATCACTGGCTGGAGCTTCCTGTGAGCAGCTGAAACCTGTCACTCCCACCTGGTAATTATCAACGACACTGAACAACGCTCACGACGATTTCCATCACCAAAGAAGGCAGAAGCAGAAACAGAAGCAGCAGCCCATCATGGCTCAAATATTCCTTGATCTGTTCTACTCGCTGGGCAATTGCCTCAATTGCTTCCCCGGCTCGCCGACCTTGAAAATCAACAGCAGGAGCTTCAAGATCCTGAGGCTGCTGGGCGAGGTGAGGACCGACCGACCCTTCCGACCTTCCTTTCCTATTCCTATCCTTCGCGACGGCAGATCGTCAATCCAAATGGCGGGACGTTACAAGAAGAAGGAGCAGAAAGATGGATGTTCCTCTCTTACGTATGAAAGCTGACACGCGCGTGCTCTCTTCACTCCTCTTCACTCCTTCCTCAACAGGGTGGTTTCTCCTACGTCTACCTGGTCCAAGACACGTCGACATCCGAGCTCCTCGCGCTCAAGAAGATCCGATGCCCGTTCGGCGCCGAGTCGGTCGCGCAGGCCATGAAGGAGGTGGAGGCGTACAAGCTGTTCTCGCACTCCTCCGGGATCATCCACAGCGTCGACTACAGCATCGCGGGCGAGCGCGGCGACCCGTCGTCCAAGACGGTCTACGTGCTGCTCCCCTACTACCGCAGGGGGAACCTCCAGGACATGATCAACGCGAACCTGGTCAACCACACCCGCTTCCCGGAGAAGCGCCTGATGCTGCTGTTCCTGGGCGTGTGCCGCGCGCTGAAGGACATGCACCAGTACCGCGGCGCGGGGCCTGGTGGTGGTGGCGGTGGTGGTGCCAATGCGGAGCGCATGCAGGTTGGGAGTGGGGTGCGGGATCGGGGACATGTGGATGGGGTGGACGAGGAGGATGAAGAAGAGGAAGAGGATTATGAGTCGAGTAACCTGCGGGGTGGGAAGAAAAAGGCGAAGAAGGGCAAGGGGAAGGGGAAGGCGGCGGCTTCAAAGGCGGCGGGAGGGCCGTCATCGTCGACGGCGAGGCCACGCGAGACGGGCGCGGACGAGGATGACGAGACGGAGCAGCAGCTGCCGCTGATGGTGGGCGAAGATAGCAGTCACGGCGGCGCGCATGGTGGCTCGAGGTCTTATGCGCATCGTGACATCAAGCCAGGTGGGTTCTCTTCTTTAGTCTTTGGGGGACTTCCGCCAAGCCTAACCACCCCTTCATTGCATGCAGCAACGCCCTGTTCCTCATGTTTTGACTTTTGGGCTGGCTGACCTCTCATCAACTGCATCACATAACGAAAAAACAGGCAATATCATGATCTCCGACAACGGCGCCGACCCGATCCTCATGGACCTCGGCTCGATCGCCGACTCGCCGCTGGCCATCACGTCGCGCTCGCTCGCCATCGCGACGCAGGACACGGCGGCCGAGCACTCGACCATGCCGTACCGCGCGCCGGAGCTCTTCGACGTCAAGACGGGCACGGTGGTCGACACCAAGGTCGACATCTGGTCGCTCGGCTGCACGCTGTACGCCTGCCTGGTGGGGAAGTCGCCGTTCGAGGCCCGCTCGGACGAGACGGGCGGGTCGCTGAGCATATGCGTCCTCGGCGGCGACTGGCGGTTTCCCGATGAGGGGGTGATGGTGAGGCGGCAGGATAGTAGCGGGCTTGGTAAGGGGAAGGTGGCGGCTGCAGCGGGTGCGGCGGGTGGCGGGGAGGGCAGCAGCGGCGGCGGAGCCGCGGGCGCGGGTGCCGCTGGGGATGCGGTTACCATCAGCGAGCCGATCCGCGAGATTGTGAGGAGGTGTTTGAAGGTCGAGCCGGGAGAGAGGCCGGATGTGGATGAGCTTATTGAGCTGGTTGAGAGGGTCATTGATGAACTGCCGGATGATGACGCACCCTGAGAGACTTTGAGTTTCCCGTTTCTCATGGTCTCGTTTGGGTGTCCTTCTGCCTCTTGTGTTGTGTTTCTTTTCTTTTTCTCTCTCTCTTAATCCAACCCTTCCTTCTTGTTTCTATATGCTGTAACATGGCTTCTTTTATTCCTCCCTCCTTGTCCTGAGGGGGGGGGGGCTTGGCTTGTTCGATACACATCTTCATGGGATGGATGACTTCAGCGAAATGGGGCTCTTTTTGGTTTTTATTTCTTTCAGTTTATATTTATATCGTGTGGTTGTTATTGCGATGGTACGTTTCATATACACCAAATATCATGTCTCCTAGTAGATAGGTTCTCATCGTCTGTCTTACATATCCCTGATGTATAGATTCCGGATGTAGCCTAACTAACGAGACGCTCTCCAGGCTCATGTATAACAAAGCATGGTATCCATTGCGGCGAGTTTTACAGTCTTGATAATCATTCCTGATCCCGCCCGATCCTGATCTGGATCCAGGCTGTTCCTCCTATGACTCTGTCCCGGCCGGGAGATCCCACCACGGCCGAGAAGTTGTGGTGGTCAGGCCGTCCGCGCCACTGTCATGGTGCGGTGGCCGCCGCGCGGACCGGTAGTCTCGCCGAGATGGGATAGGCGCCGCCTCTTCCGAGCCCGCTGACGCCGCGAATAGTCCGCTCCCGCCCGAGTGCGGCGTGGTGGGCAGCTCGGATGGCGAGGTGTGTCGCTCTCCACTAGAATCCCAGAGCGCCCGAGGGCTTAGGCTTAGCTCCTCGGCTCCTCTCGGCCCTCCTCCATCTCCATGGCGGATTCGGCCACCGGCTTGCTGTGGGCCCGGATCCGTAAGTGCGATTCCGTCTTTTTCGGGAGTTGGCGGCGCGGTCGCTTCTAGCTCTCCAGCTCCGACCTCTGCGCCTTGACTTGCACCGGCCGGACTGATGCCCGGACTGGTGTCCTCGTTGCCTTTCTTCAAGTCTTCTCTCCGCCGGCGGCGTCGGATGGAGCATGCCAACATGCCCGCCGCGGCTGCTAGAACCACGGCTCCCAGGACTCCGCCGATGATGCCACCCACCAGGGCACATGAGCTATGGCTGTTGGTTGCGTCGGCCGAATCGGCGCCTTGTGGTGGTTGTGGTGGTTGAGTTGACGTCGCAGGGGCGGCCGGGTTTTTCGTCTCGGCAGCGAGGATCTGCGGACCAAGCTGCTGTGTCGACTCGCAGATGAACATTGTGAAAACCGTCCTCGTCTCCGTGGATGTTGACCAGAGGTACGTTGCGCAGAAAGGCGCGTCGTCGGCGTTGCTTTTTGTTGTTCAACGGTCAACTTAAAAAACCAAACTCATAGGAAGGGAAACGAGGCTCAAGCAGATGGCCGCATGCCGTACTCTGCATGCCGCTTGCCACATACCAGCAGAATCTCAGAGGGTGGCTGGCCTCCGTGTTGACGCATAGCGAGTTTGTCTTGTCAAGGCAGGCCGTCGCCATGGTGCGGTGCTGACAGTCCGTGCAGCACCCGCGGATGGTTTTCGAGTTGGTACATGTCTCTCCGGGCGCGCATTGGAACGGCCGCACTGGTTGCCAGCGGTGGTCAGTCGGCCTGATGAGCATCACGGCTTGCTCCTCGGTAACTCGGTGATGAGACAACAAACAACAACGGTAACGGTAAGGGGGGATGACGGGGTGGTGGCATACATTGGGCGTCGGTCCTGAATCCACAGGTCTCAGGACCCGGCTCTCCGCTGCCTTCAGTCGCTCGCCGCCCTCTCCTGGCGGCGGGGGCGAGTGTAGGGAACGGCGAAATCGCCAGCGTCGCCGTGTCGAGCTGCGGGCCCGGCCCCTGGTGCCTGGCTTTCCTGGTCTCACGGGGGATCCCCGGCGAGAGGCCGCGAGCATCGATGAGAGGAACTATTGCAAGGATCACTGCCATCCATATAGATGATTCGTGCGAGAACGTTCTGGATATCATTGTTCTGGTAAGGCGATTAGACCAGGCTGGCTCTTAATGCTAAGATAATGTCATATCAGGCAAGGGGCACGTTTGGCTGCAACGAGGAAGCCTAGCGTCGTCTCGGCCCGGCATTTTCGAAGTGCGAGCATTCCTATCACAAGAGCAGGCCATTCACCATTTACCATTTCTTTTTTTGGGGTAGGGAAAACCTGCTGCCTTGTTTGCGTATGGCACTTCGCGGATAGCATAATGCTCCCTCGCGGATGGATTCATGCTCGGCGCCGTGCAACCCGTCCACCGCGCCGGGAGAACAAACTTTCCGCCTTCCGGGCGGCGCTCTAGGTTACCCAGGGGAGGCTCAGAGGCTCATCGTGGGCACCAAAGTCGACGCCGCGCTCCTCATCTTCTTCCAGCCTCTGCCGCCACTCGCTCAATACCATGTCCCTTCAGCCCTTCGAAGCAAGGAGGGGTAGTCCGATCCCGGGGTGACACAGCATCGGCAGTGTTGAAAACCGCGGTGCGGAAAGCCCCCTGAGCGAAGAACGTAACATTTCAGCGCACCTACTCAGCCAAAACTTGTTCAATATACCACGTCTCTCTCAGCCTTGTCCGACCTGCTCTTGGGGGCGAAGATCTCGGCCCTGGGCGGCTCGGTGCTGAGTCGCTCTTTAGTGTGTTCGCCTATCGCACGCCTTGACACGCTTGCCAGGCGGACACAAACCGAAGGTGTCTGTATAGTTCCTAGGTTGTGAAACCTGGGGAAAGGCGCGTCCTCAGCCGGCAGCCGGGAACTCATCTCCATCCGATGCGGTCACGCGGCGACATAGCCTAACGCCGGGACGAGGCGTCGAACACGATCTGTGGCGCCGTAGCGTCGCATAAGTCGACAATGCTTCAACCATAAATGGGTTGCCTAATAATTTCCTGCTGCTTTTCCATGTCCTTAATGGTCCCCTCCTTGCCGTAGCCTGGTGTCCCTCTCTTGCCCACCTACGATTGGGAGCTGGGGCGGCGTAGAAAAGGCCGGACAAAGTTGCAATATCACGACTATTGAAGGCCATCGATGCTTTCTGTGCTTGCATTTGCTTCGTGGGTGAAAAGAGCATATTAATACATTGTGTGTTCTGAAGGAGCATCTCGTTTTGTGATGGGCGAGTACTTCCTCCAAAGAAAAAGGGGGTCACATGGCTTGACCTTGAGATATTCCGTGACACCTCATCGTTGGATGTCTGAACGAACCGCCGCAACAAGGAAGAGAGACCAAAAGAGTAGGCGAGAAAAACCAAAACTGGGCAGAAGAATTCAAAGCTGGTGGTATCATCGCTGCAAAAATGCCTTTCAAGAAAAAAAGACAAGAAAAGGTCCCATCCTCAAGACTCTCTCCTCTCCTATTCTCTCCTCCAGTGTCTGTCTCCGATCCGCGATGTCCAACGCTTCTTTCACCTATCGTCTCAACCTATCATTTCTCCTTATCGCTTTCTCTCTGTGATTTTCCTCCCCCCACTCTCTCCTTTCATTCATTTCAGGTCGTAGAATTAGATATAACAATAATGAGGTATGAAGAACAAGACAAGAAAGATATTAGAGAAGCCACCGCCCCCGAACAGTGGAGGAAAAAGTTAAGTCATGGAAGAAAGGAGACTCCTCCTTAAAACGCGTCCTCGAAGGGACAGTCGACGCTATCGTGGCCGTCACGCTCGCACAAGGCGCACCACTTGTTCACATCCACAACGCCGCTCTCCTTACCAGCGACGGGGCCCGACTCCATGGGATTGGGCAGGATGCGCACCTCAGGCGCGGCGGGCTGCGGCATCGGAGGCGCCTTGGCCTTCATGGGCGATAGAGGAGCGGGCGCCGCCGTGGGGTCCTGACGGTCGGGGCTACTGCCAATGTTGGGCGACAGGCCTTTAAGCCCGGCCCGGACAACGTCCCTGCCTGTCTTGATGCCGTTGGTGGCGGCCGGTGGAGGATTGGCCATGTTCATGCTCTGGCTCTTTTGATCCGACTGGGGACCGAACATGTTTCCGCACGATAGGATGTCGTGGCCAGATGTCTCGCACATCTCGCACCAGAGAGTGCTATTCTCTGTTGCAGTCGAGTACGCGTCGCTTTCAGGCATGGTATCGAGCGTGTAGCCGCGCGTATGCTGTTGGTGTGCCTTGCGCGACGCGGCGGATACCCCGGCGGCTGCTTCAGGGGACCGCGGCTCGTGGCTGTTGGTATCCCGAGCGAGGATCACGGTTCCTCGTGAATCACGGAAGGAGGACCTGTCGGCACCGCTCGTCAAAGTGGTACCGCCGTTGCTGCCGCGCCGGAGGCGCTCCATCTCGCTCTCGAGCTCGGCCTCCCGGCTGCTCTTAGCATCCAGGAGGCCGCGCAGTTCAGCGACTTCGCGCTCCAGCCGCTCGCGGGCCAGGCGTTCGCCAACCGATTCGTTCTTTCGGTGGCCACGGCCGAAGGGCGCCGAACCCATCGTCGGCGTCTTATCTGGGGAGTGCGCGTCCGACGCTGGCGGCAGGCCAGGGACGGAATCGCGGCTGAGGGAGTGGATGATGGCCTTGAGACCTCTAATCTCGTCTTCCTTCTGCTCCAGCTCCTTGGACGGCGCTGTTCCCCCACCGCCGCCCCCGTTACCGTTGGCAGCCGCGGCTGATTTTTCGCGCTCGCGTCGTAATTCCGACCTTGTACGTTCGACCTCACCGCGTAGGAACTCGACCTCGCCTCGAGCCTCGGCCTCACCACGCCTGGCGTCCTCCAAACCTTCTTCTAGCTCCTGCACGAGGTCTTCTAGCTGCTTGAGCTGACGGGCCACGGCGTTCACATCCGACGTCCGTTCCTGGTAGTCGTGTAGCTCCTGCATCACCTCCTCCAGCTTCTTCTCGTACACACGCTCGGTCTCGGTGCTAGCAAGTTCGAGCGTGTCGATCGTACTACGGAAGTCGGCTCGATGGGCGTCAAACTCTGAGGTGAGCATCGCAATCTTTTCGTTTTTCTCCCTCAGCAGGGCCCGGAGTTGCACTGAGTCCTTGTCATCGATGCTACCTCGGCGCATGGGCGGAGGACCGTCAGGGTTCTCGATCAGCATTTGCAGCTCCGTCAAACTGCTCTCCATCTCGGCCAGCGTTGACGCCTGCTCCTTTAGTTGTCGCTCGCGGTCCGCAAGCAATGAACGAAGCCGTTCCGCCTCGTCACTGCCGGAACCGTTGATGCTGCCGTTGGCTCGGGACCCTGGTCGGAGCTTGAGAGACGACACCGATCCCACGCTGCCGTTCGTCTTGGTTCGCTTAAGCCCAACAGGCGTGGTCTCGTCGTCCGTGAAGCCGTTCGTGCTACCGCCCAATGCCGAAGCGCTACGTGGGCCAATGCTTGCCTTGCGCTCCATCTTCATCCCGCGCTTACTGGGGTCTGCCCCGGGGAGGCGCACGCTCTGTGAAAACTTATTTGCCGTAGGGCTCGTATAGCGGCCGGGCATCTTGTGCGCCGGTGTTGCGATCGACGGGCGTGATGGGCCAGGGGTCATCTGGAGGCGTCGGACAGGCGACTCTGGTCGGGGCAGAGATTGCCTGGGTTTCTTGCCCGTTGGACTTGGTGCACGGCCCGGGCCAACAGACTGGCTGAATTTTGGTATTGACGGGGTAGGTGGGGTATAATTTGTCGAGTTCTGGTTACCAGCCTTGAGGCCGGCCGTGGCCATCGTGGGCGTGAGAGGAAACGAGCTCGCCGATGTTGGGGGCGAATCCCGCTTCAATGCTTTGGACAAGGGTAGAAAGATCCCAGCGCCTGGGGCTGTTGTCGTGAAATACGAGACGCTGTTCCACGAGAAATCATGCAGTCAGTACATGTAATCGTAGATAGTGTAAACCGAAGAGGCCGTGCGTGGATGGGCAGTCGGGATTGAAGGTGAAGGGAAATCGGTCACGTCTTCAATTGCGCTGGCGCCAAACCAAACGAAGGTGAAAATGACGAGCAACAACCGGCAGCTAGAGGGGGTTTGATTTGCTTGCTTACCCATCGACATCGCCACTGTTCTTCCCACGTGCCGCAAATTCTTGGTGCAACTCGACACCAGCAAAGACGCCTTTCCGACCCGCAACGGATCCGACGAACCTGACGGTGCCGTGCATATTACCCGGCACATCGACCGTGTCGCCGATCGAGACAGCGCTATCGTCTGCGGCAGCCAAGCCCCTGCCTGGCGTGAGCGGTGGAGGGGGCATTTTTCTAGGAGATGCCGGCTCGTTCAGCACGCTGTCCAGAGCGTACGATTCGGTGTCATCTGGAATCGAGGCGAGCGAGTTGACGGTGAGCGCCTGGAAGGAAGCCTTTCGCGACAGGCCTGGCGGAGCAAGACGCGAGTGAGCCGAGTATAGCGAGTTCAAATTCGGCGTGGATGCGGTTATGAGCGAGCCTAATCCGTTCGATCTTCGTGGCGCGCGGGAAAGCGTTCGGGGAGCGGTGCTGCGCGGAGAAAGCAAGGATGAAGAAGATGTAGGAGATGTGATGGCGGTTGTTGTGAACGACATCGTTAGGGCGTTTTTTCGCGGTGCGACAGCCCGCCTCAGGTGCCAGCCGAATTTAGGTGTCCCCAGCGACCACCCCCGACGCCTTGCTCATTGATTTCCAATGTTTACTTCCCCCCACACACACCAACACAGATCGGTCCAACCACCTGCCAGGGCGGCCCACACAACACTCCTTAGCACCAGGCACACTTAATGTTGGAGAAGGAACTGAGGCACCGCACACCCACACCGACGAAGCAAAATCCAATGAACTGGGTGTGCGAGGGTGCTACTGGTTGCTTGGCCTTGGTTTTCGGCCACTGTCCAATCTCCAGGCCGCGCTTCCACTCCCGCTTCCTTCACAGGCGGCACTGAGGGCGTCGCCAGTGGCACGGTGAAGCTTCAGAGCACGGGGCTCCTAGCCTATCAACACCTCCGTGCAGCGCAGCGATCTGGGCCACACTTCAGGCGTTGACACCACCGGAGAAAGTGCCGCCGCAAGGGACCGAGATTCCAAGACGCCCTGCCTGCTGCAGGCTAGCTGCAGCTGCACGAGCACAAAAAAAAAAGGGGGGGGGCCAGAAAAAGGGTCGACACGGGTGAGAGGATTTCCAACTCAACGTCACCCAAGGAAAAGCAAAATCGAAACCAGGTGCGTCCCTGTCTCGGCCGTCAATGCCGCTCAGGTCAAGTCCTGCGTCCCTGAGATTCGGGACCGCTCGCGGCCTGTTCCGAATGTAATTGGCTTCTTTCGATGACGATTGTCTTCCGTAACGCGGGAGGAAGCACGAAGGATGTAAAACCAGAAAAGAAATCGAGGGATGGGTATCAAGAGAACAAGATGGAGGGGTAAGCTCAATGTCGGCGTATGTCTTGTGTGTTGTATGTTCCAGGCCGTTCTTTGCATACGGCAGCTCACGGATGTGTCGTAGTACAGATATGGGCAAGCAATAAGGGATTCGCGAAGCTTATTCCTGCTCTCTAGTGGTGTGGTGCATGTGTGTTTTGCCTGACATCAATGCAATGAAGGTGTCGACAACAGAGGAGAAACGGGGGAAAGAGGGAAAGAGGAGCAGGACGAGAGCACCACAACAAAAGATATACCTGCAGCAAGAGGACGACAAATACTGTTACGATAAGCCAGACCCTGCAGGTGCAAGCCTCCTTCATAAAAGGAAAGAGAAAAAAAACCGCAATATCAACCCTGACATGTAAAAATACCGTACCGTCTGTCCTTCCTCTCCGCCTTTTTGCCAGAGGTGGGATCCTCAGCGAATGTGATGCCGCCAGCGTGCAAGAACAGGAGCGAAAAGTGGGTACCTAAGCTCAACTATCTGTCCATCAATGTAAACATTCGCCCGTCAATCATTTTTCCCCCCCCCTCAGTTTGTTCTGACGGGCTGGCAAACGGGTTCCTGCCGCAGCGCGTTTCCGTGGAGCAGGCCAATTAAACACGATGTTGCCCCAGGTGTTACCGTCCCGTCTACCCCCCAACAAAGAAGCCATTGCATACTTCTTATCATGTTCAGCCGCTGGTGGCCTGGCAACTACTGGCTGGAGAAACAAACTCCTCTGCTGTGCTGGCTTCCTGTCATTTGTTGACCGCCTGCTCCCGCTGACGCTACTGATGCTGCCAATCGCATGCCACGCCCTGAAACTGGGGCAAATGAGTTCGTCAACGATGGGCCAAGGGGCTTGACCGACTCGTTCGTTTCCCCAACGGTCATCCCATACTTAGAACCCATGTTCAGCAGAAGGTTTTTTCATGGCTTCAATAGCACAAGGGCTATACACGGAGTTTGGCCTTCACTTCCTACGTATAGATTCCTGTCGGTTCTCACACAGAATAGTAGTTGGACTTCAGTTTTGGTCTCGCCTAGAGTCTTCGAGAATTGGTGGCCTGAACGCAAGCGTTGCAGTCGCAGATCCGCTAATATAGGCACTGCCATAACCCCATAACCCCAGTTTTCCTAGCTGTCAATGCCCTAGACTGACCAGCGCTGTGGTAAGGGGCTCGCATTCTCGCCCATTGATGGGTCCTACCATCTGAGCACGGCCGGATTTAGGGGTCATGGCTCGTGGCGTCATCAGGTCACGTATTATCGGCGAGGAACGCCGCCGCCATTGACTGAAAGTTTCAGAGAAATAGAGCACAACGGTCGATCGATCAGATCTCAACAGGAAATATGAAGCGACGATTCATCGATGCGCTATGAGTGTTGTGGCGCGTTTGCCCTTAATCTTTCTTCTGCTTTGTGCTGGCGCCCCGGACGCGTCCACACAGTCCACAACAGACATCTGAAGTCCAGAGTAGTACAAGACGGGGCACCAAGCTAGTAGGCGTTGCGCAACCAGACTGTCGCAGTGTAGAACTATATATCCAAGGCGGCTATAGCCCTCCTCCCATCCTATCCCCTCACCTCTCATCACAATGCTCTCCTCGGTCCTTGAAAGGGCCGGTACCGCCCGGCAGAGTAACGCTGCCATATTTCAGCAACTTTGAAGCCTCCCGGCCACGAACCACAGTATCAAATGGGATTTCCACCCGAGTGAGACCAACCTGGCTTTTCCTGTTTCTAGCTTCCCATCGGATAGGCGCTAGAATAAGGTATTCCGAACCAGGTTCCGGGAGCCTCGATACCAGTCGTCGAGAGTCTCTAGATCTGTAGGCTGGTGCAATAGGATGACGTGTGGTAAATAAGTGTCAACTGGCTGGAGGTGCAGAACCTCAGTCGTGATGGTCCCTCTCGATAATATCGCCACGACCCAGAGGTCGTGTGCCATCATTCAGCACCATCGCCTCTCGGTGTTGGCGCCTAATCCTCTGTTCTGCCGCGCTCTGATCCATAACCCTCGGCTGGAAGGTCTCCGTCACTCGAAACTCGTCGCGCTCTTCGCCGCCGTCGCTACCTTCGCCGCCATCGCCGCCGGTCAGGTTTATAGACAGCACAATACTAAACCGGCCTGTGTGGTTCTCGTTCTCGTCTTCATCGACCGGATCGAGCTGGTTGCTGCTCCCCGGCGGCAGCAGCCCGACCCTCTCGAGAGCCTCGCAGCCTCGGCGGCTCTCCTTGACTTTCAGGCATATCTCGGAGATCCTGTTATTGCGATGGTCAAGATACTCGCTGAAGTTGAGCTGCCGCTCCTCCACACTGTCGCCCCATGCCTGCCCGGCCACCCACTTCTCCACAAACTTGGCCCGTACCAGCCCGTTGAGCCCAGCGCTGTCGGTATCGAACCTCTTCAGGAGCTGGATGACGAACATCAGCAAGAACTTCTCGGACAGGTCGCGGAGTGGGTAGTCGTCGTAGTCCTTGTCGAGTTTCTCCTGCGGGAAATCCTGCATGCAAAGTTCCAGGGACCTGACAAGAGCCGAATACCCTCGTGGGTTGTCAAGAACATGGAGGTTCTCTGCTTTTGCCAGTTTCCAGAGTCAGCGAGCCGTCGAACCCGGAGAAGAGAATACACAAAATGTGGAAAAGCGCAGCTTCACGAGCTTACTTGGATCAATGATCATCGCCAGAGTTCTGATATTTCGAAGCCTCTCATCATAATCTGGCCTCGTGATTCCGTAGAGGAGATAGTTCAGGGTCTCGAGGTCGTTTAGGGCACGGTCGCAGATGATCTTGGACGCAGTCTCCCGAATGGCGTAGTTGTAATGCCCCAGGAGGCTGTCCAAAGTGTTCAGCTTTAGAGAGTCCTCCGTTTCCTGAGTGATGTATTGAGTCTGCAACTTAGGCGGCTTGACTTCGTTCTGTTCCTTGATGTATTCCAGCACCTGCCGAATGCCGATGACGAGTCCGATCGAGGTTGCACATAGGCCTGCAGCGAGAACGCGACCATCGCGGGCAAAGGAGAAGAACCCCATCGTGAGGCTGTCGATCAATCGAGCAACCATGGAGGTACAGCTATGTGGCGCATGGATTATCCACGACTACGGGTCGACTATCCATGATGGCGGCCAGCAAATCACGATGATGTGAACAATGAAATGGTGCTAACTTGGAGCTCGGCGCAATCATCAGCCGGGGTCCAACATTCTGCCACTTTTATCCGCCTTGGGCCATGGGAGGATTGACACTGAAGTAGATAAGATAAGGATAAGATTCTCTCGACAAGAAAAAAAAAACTAGCGCGACCTCACATTGAAACTGCCTGTGGTTTATTCAACCCCTCATCACCTATGATACTCGAGAGAACCAGTCAGCCGCGATGGCGGGTTCGCAGTTGAAGAGGCTAAAAGCCTCATTGCGAGAACAGGGCCTTGTTGGACCCCAACAGTCCAAGAAGCAGAAAAAAAAGAATGCCCAAGATGTCGCCCTCGGCAAGGTCGAGAAGCGTCTTAAGAAGTCGGTCGCCCTCGAGGGGATCAGGGAGCAGTTTAATCCTTTCCAGTTTACCACGAACGCGAGAGGACCTAAATTCGATGTCACAACAAACAAGTCCGCCCATTCAAAGGCTGGCATCAAAGGGAGGCCTGGCGTTTCGAAATCAGTTGGCGAGGAGAGGCGCCGTCAGACTTTGCTAGTTGAGATGCAGCGAAAAAACAAGGTCGGAGGCATTCTTGACAGGCGATTTGGAGAGGACGACCCAACCATGGCCCCCGAAGAGAAGGCCCTTCAGCGATTTGCCATGGAGAAGCAGCGCAGCCACAAGAAGAGCTCCCTCTTCGACCTGGAAGAAAACGAGGCAGAGGTCGGACTTACGCACATGGGCAAGTCCCTGTCCTTCGAGAAGAGCAAGGGATTCCGAGACGATTTTGACCCTAACGACCTGCCATCTGAGAACGAATCGGATCTCGACAACATCAACCCCATGCGGCTGAAGCGGATGCGAGGCCAAGGCTCGTCCGACGACGAGGAGGGCGAAGACGCGGATCAGATGCCGGAGAGGAAAAAGACGAAGCAGGAGGTATACAAGGAGATTATCGAAAAGTCGAAGGCGCACAAGTACGAACGACAGGCCGCTAAGGATGCCGACGAGGACCTCAGGGAGAAGATCGACCAGGACTTCTCGAATATGCGGTCGCTACTATTCTCGAAAGCACACCAGGCTCCTTCGGCGGATGAGAACTCTCGGCCCGCCGCAAAGCTTGTCGCAGGCGTTGACAAGGAAGAATTTGAAAAGGCATACGATGTTCGTGTCAGAAAAATGATTCAAGACAAGCGGGCGCAGCCATCCGAAAGGACGAAGACCGAAGAAGAGAAAGCCGCGGAAGAGTCTGCTCGACTAAAAGAGCTGGAGGAGAAGCGGCTGAGGCGTATGCGAGGCGAAGCGGATAGTGATGATAGCGATGAAGAAGCGGAGGCTGGTGGAGAGTCTGACGGAGGAGAGGCTACGGTTCAAGGAACTCTAGGCGCACTCAACGGTGACGAAGACGATGAGGACGAATTTCAGCTTGGCGGGGGCGTGAAGAAGCGTCCCACGGCAACAGAGCTAGGATTCGATGATGAGGATGATTTCATCATCGATGATGATCTTGTTGCCAGTGGCTCTGACCTTGACCTAGACGACGAGGATGATGAAGACGAGGAGGGCGGGGACGACGACGAATCTGGTGCTAGTGTACAAGGCGATTCTGAATCGGAAGACGAGTTCACGAAGGGCCTGCTCACCGAAAATGAGGCCAAGCAACCGGATTTCACAAATCCTCATGGAGCAGATCAGTCGAAGGGCGACGGCGACGGCATCCCTTACACATTTCCATGCCCCCAAGCCCACACCGAGCTCCAGGCGGTCTTAAATGGTCTACCACCGGCAAAGCTCACGACTGTCATCCAACGGATCCGCGCCTTATACCACCCAAAACTGGACAGCCGCAACAAGGAACGCATGGGTAGTTTCTCCCGGGTCCTGGTTCAGCACATCTCTCACCTAGGCAACGCTTCCTCGGGCGAAATTCCATCTGCCTCCGTCGAGGGCCTCATTCGGCACATCCACTCGCTGGCGAAGACTTGGCCTTTAGAGATCGCGCGAGAATTCCGCTCTTGCCTTCAGGATATAGCAAGCGAACGGCCCCTGGCGCTAAACCGAGGAGACCTCCTCATCCTAACCGCCATCGGCTCGGTTTTCCCGACTTCCGACCACTTTCACCGTGTCGTGACCCCAGCAATGCTCACGATGGCGAGGTTCCTCGGCCAGAACATTCCCCGGACGCTCGCCGACTATTCGACCGGCACATATTTGTCAATACTCAGCCTGCAGTATCAGACGCTGTCAAAACGCTATGTGCCAGAGTTGGTCAACTTCACCCTGAACACGCTTTGCGCACTGGCCCCGGTCGAATGCCAGGAGAAGCTCGGGTTCTTCCCGCTTCACAAACCGAGTGAAACCGCCCGCATTAGGATCAGCAATTGCCAGGAGGAGGCAATCAGGAAGCTCGATTGCTTTGACTGCGACCCAACCGACAGCCGAGCAGCCAGCGCGCCGGGATCGGTGAAAATTGCCATCCTGAATACCGCAGTCAAGGTCCTGGCGGCCGCCGCGGACTGCTGGTCAGGAAAGCCAGCGTTCTACGAGACGTTCGAGCCGGCTCCGAGAGTCCTCCGCCACCTGTGCTCCAAGCCCAACCGGCCGCACCTCCCCGCAGCGGCGACCAAGGAAGCCGAGCGGGTGGCGGCGCACCTCGAGGCCATGCTCCGGGCCGCGCGCCTGTCGCGGCGGCCCCTGGAGCTCCACCACCACCGGCCGGTGGCGATTAGGACGTACGTGCCGAAGTTCGAGGAGTCGTTCGCGCCCGGCAAGCACTACGACCCGGACCGAGAGCGGGCGGAGCTGGCCAAGCTGCGCAAGGAGCACAAGAAGGAGCGGAAGGGCGCCATGCGCGAGCTGCGCAAGGACGCCCACTTCGTGGCGCGCGAGAGGCTCAAGGCTAAGATCGCGCGGGACGAGGCGTACGAGAGGAAGTTCAGCCGGCTGGTCAAGGACATCCAGAACGAGGAGGGTCACGAGGCGAACCTGTATGACCGGGAGAAGCAGCTAAGGAAGCCGAGGAAGAAGAGGTGAGGGATGGATGGAGATGTATTCACTTTTTGGCTCCGTGGCCGATGGCTATGCGGTTGGTTTCTGGTTGGATGTCTACCTACCTACCTATCTACCTAGCCACATACCTACCTAGGTACCTAGGTATCTCGAGGTCTCCCTAGGTTTATGTGTACACAACTAGGTATCGCCCAGAATGCAGGTTTGGTTGTCCTGTTTCTCGGACTAACATAACGCGGCAGTCTGCTGTAATTGATCTACCGCTTGCTTTTCTCAGATGCCTCTGAATCTCGCCGTGACCAGCTAGCGCCCTTTGTACCAGGTAGTCATTGATCACCCTCCACGACTGTCAGAGCAGGAGGTCTGTCGTCACAGCCTCCCGGAAGGGGCAAGCCCGGTCGCCTCCACCGGTAATGCATCACCTTGGTGACGACGCCGAACTCCAGACGCTCCTCCTCACTGACCTCCTCAAACCCGGCGGCTTCGTACAACCTCCGCGCGGCGACGAGCGGCCGCATCGTCCACAACTGCACCTCCGCAAAGCCGGCCTGCCGCACGAACCCCAACGCCGCGTCCAGGAGCTTCCTCCCGGCGCCGGAGCCCCGCGCGCCGTCGTCGACGATGAACGCCCGCAGGTGCGCCACCACCCCCGGGCTGCCGAGGTCCTCGCCGTCGATGAAGATCGTGCCCACTATGCGCCGGTCGGTGGTGGTAGTGCTCGAGTTCGACGTAGTTGTCGTGGTGGTCGTCGTCTGCACGGCCGCCCACGCCTCGTTGGCGGGCCGGTCGATGCGGCCCAGCAGGTCGGCGAGCCCCGCGCCGAGGGTGGTCTCGAAGGTGCGGCCCCAGCCGTAGTGGCGGGAGTAGTACGCCATGTGCATCTCCAGCGCGCGGGCGAGGAGGCCCGGCTGGTAGCCAGCGACGATGTCGACGACGGGAAGAGCTTGGACGGATAGCGCCGCCGCGGCCCGCGCCGTGACGTCTTGCTGCTGCTGCTGCCGCAGGGCTTGCAGGGCCGCGGCGTAGATCTGCAGCCCGCCGACGATGGTGGTGACGGCTGCGGGGGCGCAGGCCTCCAGCGCGGCTTGGACCTGGTTGGCCGCGGCGAGGTTGATTGCGCGGAGGGTACGCCGGCCGCGGGCGGTCAGGGCGAAGAAGGCCTCCTCCTCGGTCCCTTCTTCTTCTTCACCTTCGTCCCTCTTTTGTACCGTCTCGATCTCGCCTGCAGTTGTGAGGTCCTCAAGAGCGCGGGCGAGCTCGGCCTCTCCGACGGCCAGCGCCTCGCGGAGCGCCGGGCCGGTGCGGACGTTGTTCTCGCCGATCTCGTAGAGGCAGTGCGCGGCGGCCGGTGAGAGCTCCGTCCCCGCTAGGGTCGGCCGGAGGAAGCCCCACTCGCGCACCAGCCGCCGGCTGGCTTCCCGGATAGGCGGCACCAAAGAGGCCGTTGCGAGGGCCGGGGCGGTGGCTGTGGCAGCCGTTGACATGTTTCAAGTTTATGTCCGTGGGTGGGAGGTACGTACTAGGTACCTATGTAGTGATCACTCCAGGGGGGACTACAACTTCGAACTGACTCCCGTCGTCTGAAGTTTGTTTCCTATTCCGGTTGGGCGTGCGTGCCAGCTTCGTCGTATCGCGATTAGGTTTCCTTTCCTGGTTTAGAGCTATTCTAGGCTAGAGGTCCCCGTGCGGAGGCAAGAGTTCAGGTTTCCGGGCTATCCTTACTCACCGGGACGGAGTTGAATACCTACCAGCGCGGAAACATTTCTCGGGATCGGTTTTGCCTGGAGTTTGCTGCTTTGGTGTGGGTAGCTTGTCAATCCCGCCTTTTCACTATCGTTCCTCCCGAATTCGGCGCGGGCCAAACTAGACGGTCCCCACTATCCGAGAGGATTGTCCAGGTCGAGGCACTTTTCCCCCATAGTAGCAGCAAACCCATTCCGGGCTGACTTGTTGCTGTTGTTCGTCATGCATGGTAGGTACTGTAAAACGGGAGCGACACGGAATGGACCTGAACTCTAGCGCGATGTTATCCGTAATTTCCATCAACGAACGTCTTCGTTTGTTGGCCCTGCTGGTAAAATCCAAGGAGGTCGTTTAGGAATAACTTATACCAATAACCCGACGGAGTGAGTCTTACCAGCTCCGTCGGGGCCGGGCGGAGTTCTTGCCGGCGAATTTGCCCCAACACAGGAGCCCGGAATCTTGACCAGAATCTGAAAGTCGACTATCTATCTCTCCATACATTTACCACGTGGACGTTTGGTCTAGAATCTTCGCATCGCCGTTTTCCCGGCAACGACCCTTCGATTTGTAGAACACTTCGAGGTTCCAAACGCATCGCACTCCCAGTAGTACATAAGACGGGATACGATTACGAGCGAGTCAGAGGAAGACCTAGCTCTTAATGGGAGGTCAAGATAAGGTTAGATCTGTGATCTCTTTACAACCTAGAAGGACACGCTGCATGGAATCAGCTTAGGCCCGACAGTTGGGAACGGACGGAGCAACTTTGGGATTCCGCAGCCAGAATGTTTTAGGCTCGGAACAGCCATGGATAGGCCACGGATGGCTTCGTCAACGACCGTAACGCTTACCCCATTCAAATAGCTCACCTGAGCTAGTTGTGTCCAACTCCTGTGTGCCTGCCCTAGTCGACCATTAGCCAAACAAGGATTGTCATGCTTGCAACTTATTGCCTCTCTTGGTCTGACGAGCAGGTCCAGAGACGAGACTCAATAGAGGCGCGCTCGCACGGAGTCCGGGATTGGAGTGCGGGGGAATTCCTCGGCACCGCTGGCCGACGAGCTGCCTAGAGCGCTTCAGCTGCCACGCGGCAACTTTTCATCTTGTTTCGTTCGGTCGACTCGGCGCAAAAAGGCACCGATCTCCGTAGCATCCCATATTCGAGGTGGCAAAGAGACAGGGAAGCAAGGGGTAACCTCCCACCAGGAAGGCAAAGATGTTATTTAAACCAATTGACCCCTCCCGAGGCTCAAGAGAGCGAGAGGAAGACGAAGAGGTCATGAAGAGGCCAGGGGCAAGTCTTGCCGCATACACACGGCTTACTACACCCTGTTGTACGGAGTAGCAACATCTTGAAACAGGGAACATATTCTCCGTGCCGTCGCGCCAAACCTGCCTCGGAAAGCTGAATCCACGCGCAAGACATCCCCAAAACCACTCACTCGACCACCACCTACGACAGGGGCCCTGAGGCAAACGGACGTGGGGAACTTCCGTCCGTCTCTCCCCCATCATCGCGCACCCAAGCTTGCCGTCCACTCGACTTCACAATAGTTGGATAGAGAGAGAGAGAGAGAGAGAGAGAGAGAGAAGGCATCACGAAAATAACCAACAATCAGGAGCCTATCTCGCTTGGATGTCGATGCTGGAGACCTGCCTCTTGTAGGGCCGCCTTGAAGCACCTGGCTCCCGACATTTCTCCTAGCCTAGGAGAGCAGCTTGGTTTGCGCCTCTGTCGCTTGAGTTGGGCTGGGTGTAATTGCTTCTTACAACTGCAACTCACGAACTAGAGTTGCGCCAGGGCTTTCTTTTTTACATACATCCCTCTCACCTAAATACATACTTCTCCCGTCCGAATGGAGCGACACCACTTCACCGGCATCAGTGGGGCCTCCCTGGCCGCCGCGTACGTTTTCACGTCGTCGCGAAGCGGGGGATGGTCGACTCTGGTCTTTCTGGGGAGCTTCATCGCCAGCTGGATGGTCCTGTTCGCGGGCTTTGCGTTATGGGCCATCCAGCTGTACCCGAAACTTTTCTCGCCGCTGCGGCATCTCCCTGAGCCATCAGGAAACTCGTTCTGGAATGGGCAGTTTGCAAGGATTCAGAAGGAGCCAAGCGGAGTGCCCATGGTCGACTGGTAAGCGCCCCGTCCCCGACTCTGACTCTATCGCAAGACCTTTGCTTTATCCTCCTTGTCGACCTACCACTGGGTTCGTGTGGTGTCTCTGCGTATCTGACCTCATGTGATGTCGCTGCGGACGACTTTCACAGGATCAACTCGGTCCCCAACGATGGCCTCATCCGGTACAAGGGGCTCTTGAACCACGAACGACTGCTCCTGACCACGCCCAAGGCGCTGGCCGAGGTTCTCACCACCAGGAGCTATGACTTCCAGAAGCCAGCGCAGTTCCAGACCTCCATCGGCCGAATACTGGGCGTGGGCATCCTGTTAGCCGAGGGCGAGGAGCACAGGGTGCAACGGCGGAACCTGATGCCGGCCTTCGCCTTCCGGCACATCAAGGACCTCTACCCCGTGTTCTGGGAAAAGTCTGCCGAGGCGGTCCAAGCCATGACAGACCAGGTCCTCCTCGATGCCGCCATCCAGAGCCGGCTGCCCCCCGACAACGTCGACAAGGCGCAGCCGCAGTCCAGTGGCGCGGACGGGGACGCGACGCCCAAGACGGCCGTGATGGAGGTCGGTGGCTGGGCGTCGCGGGCCACGCTGGACATCATCGGCGTGGCAGGGCTCGGGCGAGACTTCGGCGCCATCAACAACCCAAACTCGGAGCTCATCCAGACGTACACGCGGCTCTTCAAGCCGTCGCGCCAGGCCCAACTCCTAGGCCTGCTGGGGACGTTCCTCCCCGGCTGGGTGATCACCCGGATACCTGTCCGGCGCAACGACGACATCCACGCCGCCGCGGCCGTCATCCGCGCCACATGCCGCGACCTGATCCGGAGCAAGAAGGAGAAGCTGCTGGCCAGGAATCGACGCCAGCAGGAGGGCCTCGGCAGCCAAGACGAGAAAACGAGAGACGACCACAACGACGACGACAACGACCGCACCACGGCGGCAACCGGCGATGTCGACATCCTGTCCGTTGCGCTCGAGAGCGGCGGCTTCAGCGACGAGAACCTCGTCGACCAGCTGATGACCTTCCTCGCGGCCGGGCACGAGACCACCGCGTCAGCCATGACCTGGGCCATCTACATGCTCTGCCGCTTCCCGGACGTGCAGGCACGACTGCGCGCCGAGGTGCGCTCGCGCCTCCCGTCGCCGGGTGCCGCCTCCGCCTCCGCCTCCGCCTCCACCTCCACCTCCACCTCCACCGGCGCGGCATCGCCGTCGGCATCGGCATCGGCATCAGCAGCCGTGTCCAGCCTGGACATCGACCGCATGCCGTACCTCAACGCCGTCTGCAGCGAGGTGCTGCGCTACTTCGGCCCCGTGCCCATGACCCTGCGCGAGGCCGCCAAGGACACCACCATCCTGGGCCACTTCGTGCCGCGCGGCACGCGCATCATCATCGCGCCCTGGGCCGTCAACAAGTCGACCGCGCTCTGGGGCCCCGACGCGGGCCGCTTCGACCCGGACAGGTGGCTGGCGGACCCCGACGCCGACGCCGCGGGCCGCAAGGCGGCCGCGAGCGGAGGCGCCGCGAGCAACTACGCGTTCCTGACCTTCCTGCACGGGCCCCGCAGCTGCATCGGCATGGCGTTCGCGAGGGCCGAGTTCGCCTGCCTGCTGGCCGCGTGGGTGGGGCGCTTCGAGTTCGAGCTGAAGAATAAGGAGGAGATGGACGAGTCTAAGGTCGACATCAAGGGTGGCGTCACTGCACGTCCTGCGAGGGGCATGTACGTCCATGCTAAGGTGGTGGATGGTTGGTGATGATCATGGTGGTGGAACATATGGAAGATACCCTGCATACACACATTCCTACCTACCTACATTACCTACCGAGGTGCAGGTACATACCGGCCAGCTCGCGCGAGCCAACGTGGTGCGATGAGGCATAAAAGGATGCGGTCCTCGAACAAGGAGGGTAAGCAGACAGATGCACACACACTCACTCACACATAACAAAGTGAAGACTTGCTTTTTTTTCCCTTTTTGTTCTTCTCTCATCTGTAGCCTCGGACATATAATATTGACATGAGTCCGATTAATACGATCTTGCGAATTGTTTTAATTTTCTTCCCATCTTTCTATTTTCCTGGATTCTTTCCTCCCACTCGCTCATTGCACTGTGTCTTTCTCTCGTTGGATGAGGCAGGGCAGCAAAAGGCAAGGGTGACGTCGATATTTGGGCATATAACAAACCAACCAACCAACTTGAATGGCTCAGCTCACTGGGAGGGAAACCTCCGAAGGCGGCGGGCGGCAAGAGGAGGGCAGTGTAAGCCGTGTCGTGGTGTCGTGTCGCCCTTGCTCTCCACCCCGAGCCGCGTGCTACACACGCGCAGGCTGCGGCACAGGACAGGGAGGCAGGCAGGTAAAAGAGCGTGTGTGTGTGTGAGATGTGGAAGGCTGCTCCTCACGTGTCGCGACTCACGGTAAGGGAAGAAGGAGCAGCTGCCCTGCCTTGCATGGCTCGACGCATAAGAATAATATAAAAACAGGTTGGATGTCGTAAGCAACAGCCGTGACGGACGAGCCAGTCAGTCCGATGCTGTAAAAGTCTCCGTCATTGGGAGAGCGGTACTACCACCCACCACCGTGTGAGAAGGGGAAAAAAAAAAAATCCAAAGCCCTGCTGAAATCTGTTCAGCTAGTATCTTATAGGGCTTTATTTCTGCTCGCATTCTTCGTACAACGCGTCGCTTTTCTCTACTTTCCCTCATAAGACACGATGTTATGGTGAGTGTGAGAGTGAGATCCTCGGCATTCTAGTCCTGGACTGGCGAAGATACTGCCAAAAGGGGCAAGAAGTCCCTGGCACAATGAGCAGAAGATGTAGAGAAAGGAACAGCGCAATGAGAAGAAGGAGAAAAAAAATAGAGACAGAAATCCTACCGAGAATCTGCCCGAGACCTTTTGGCCTCAATGCGAAAGCGGCACAAATCAATCAGTTCATCGTCGCTCCCTCTCCCACACTCTCAAGTCGATGGGTGTCTAGCTCCCTCCTCTACGGAATATCATGTACGAGAAATAAGCAGTCAGTGCGTCCGATCACGGGGTGTCCCATGGAGGCCATTGAGCCTGTGTCTTCGACAACGGGAGGACGATTAATCGATAAAAGGGACTGTAGGGAAGGGAAAGGGAAAGGGAAAGGGAAAGTGAAAGGGATGAGGGATGAGGGTACCAACTCGGACCGCTTGAGCCCGTGTGCCGTATGCCGTGGTGCCGTAGCGCCATCTCCCCCCGCCACGGTCCCGTGCCGTCGTGGCGGACAGCGCAACAACGCAACGACAAGTACGGGGAGGAACAGGGAGGTGCCTGGCAGGTATTCCGTGTTGAAAGGAAAGGGGGCCCTGTGTTGAGAGACCCTCTGTTGAGCGGGAGTCCGTGCTCACTAGATTGGCCCTCTTCCTCTAGTATTGCTCCATGTAAGAATATTGTAGGGTAGGTAGGTAACGGAAGTAGTACAGATGTGCGGCATACATGCGGAGGGATGAAACTTGAAACATCGCGAAGGCCGAAGTGAGGGAGGAGAAGAGGGCGACTATTGGGCGCAAGCGATCTGTGCGCCACAGCGAGACGGCCGCCGGGAGATCAACGGTAGAATACTCGTCCGCCCACCTTCACCTTCCTGTCCTGGCCGAGGGTTGTCGCATCCCGCTTTATGCGCTCCGGCCATCTCTTCTCCCTTCCTCCTTCTCTCCCTCCCTCTCATACGGAAGCGATCCGAGACAGCATAATGTACGGGTACGGAAGGGAGTTTTTAGCTGGGTTGAAGAGCCGAGACAGCAGCAAGATGAGTTCTTGTGAGGTACCAAGGTTGTGAGAAAGCAAGGTGAGGTGAACACAACACCTGCCCGGAGTCCAAGTACCGAAACAGGATTATGCGTGTCATCGAGATCATCGAGACGGGAGAAAGCAACGGACAAGAAAAAAGACAGGCGCCTTTGAATAACAAATGGTACCTAGGTACGTACCGCCGAGAGATGGCGGCTGCTAGTACGGGATGAGACCGACTTGGCATATTCACTCACGACAGCACATGAGTCTGAGAGAAGAAACTCTCTCGTCAAGAAGGGAAAGTAAGGCCTCTTAGCTTTTGGACTTTATGAATAGGGGAAGTTTTTTATCGGATCAGATCGGATCATCCTTCATACCTGCGGACAGAGTACGGAAGTACGGACGGAACTGATGAAAAAAGATGCGATTGATAATCTCTATAGCAACTCTCTTTCCCAGGGTGCGATACATGCGCAGCTGACTTTGGGAGAAGATATATGTTTGTGAAATAAAACAAAAACAAAAAGGCAAAGAAAACAGGAAATGACGGCGCAATGATTCTTGCAGTCAAGATCGATTTCGCGCACGACTTGAGAACCCCTCTGAAAACGCCATCCCAGCCGGTCCAGAGCCGCGCACATATGTAAAAGATTGCGACGTGCGAGGCTTGTTTGTTTAAGAACAGGAAAAAAGAAAAGAAAAAACAAACGAGGGGGGGGAAATGAGCGAAATATGCAGTACGTATGAAAGTACATGGAACTTGGTGGTAGAAGAGAGAAACGAAACGCCGAGACCATGGTGGCCACGATGACCATGGCGATGATGCGGTACCGAATGCAAAGTGAGAGAGAGAGCATCAAAGGAAGAAGTGGTGGAAGGTAGGCAGGCGGGTTGGGTATATATATAATGGCAATGAAGAACGAGCAGAAGGAGAAGAAACACAAGGAGGACTATGACCAAAGGCGGATCGGACAGATTCAGACTAAAAATCACCGCCAAGTGCCATGTAGCTTAACGCGACGATTCCTGCTTGGCCTGACGCCGACGTCGCCGTGCAGCATCAGGCTCTTCCAGCGGCGCCCGACGCTCACGCGGTCCTTGCCCAGGCTGCGCGCGCAGTCCTGCCAGTCCTCCCTCGTCAGCTGCAGCTTCTCCAGCACCAGCTCGACGAGGATGCGGTCGTCCTCGGAGCTCCACGGCTCGCCGTCCGCCTCCACCTCGACGTCCGTACCTGGCGCGCACTCGCCGGCGCCGCCGTCTGCGTGCAGCAGCGAGTGGAAGTCCGCCCGCTCTAGGCCGAGTGGCAGGGCGGCTGGCGCGACGCGCGAGCGCTTTGGCGTTTGGGGCCGGGGGAGGAGGGCGGGAGCGAGTGCGAGCTCCGAGTCGACGACGAGTGTGGTGGTGTGCGCCGCCGCTTCAGCGTCTGCTGCTGCAGCGGTGGCGGTGGTGGCGGCGCTCTCGCCCAGCTCGAGGTCGCTGTCTAAGTCGTCGTCTTCGCGGCGGCGCTTGTTCAGGCCGCGCGGCGGCGCCGACGCGCGCTTGGTGATCTTCTTGCGCACCATCATCGGGTGGTCGGTGGCGGCGCCGCCGCAGCCGGTGGCCGAGTCGCCGGCGGCCCGGCGCGAGCGCAATCGAAGCTTGAGCGGAGAGGGCTCATGCGCGAGGGGAGGGGTCGGAAGCGACTGGTGCTGTTGTTGAGGGCCATGCGACGTCGATGGTGGTGTGATGAGCGGCGATGGCACCGAGAGGGGCGCCGGCGCGAGGGTGGGCGTGGCGAGGAGCGACTGGAGGTTGCGGCAGGCCGTGAAGATGTTTCCGACGGCGTGTTGCGTCGAGAGCTGCGGAGGGCTGGCCGGAGGGGAGACGAAGAGCGCGGATTGGAGGCGGGTGAGAGGAGGTCGTTGCGACGAGTCGCACGGTAACGCGGACGGGAGGAGCATGTTGGGCGGCTTTGAACAGGAGTGTTCGGTCGATCAGGCGAAGTGTTTGTGTGAATGCGCCAGAGAGCAAGAGATATATGCGCGCGACGACTGCGCGATCGGTGGAAGAACGTTTAAGGGTGTGTTCGAGGGTCGGGTTGCGCGATGCGACAGACGGCCGGCTCTGGTACCAGCGGTCGCAAAGGCAGCCCTGGGTCGCGCAAAGGGGTCAACTCGGCGCAAAGAGGTGAAGTAGTGCGAATTCTCGGTTTCAGGTGTAAAACAAGTCCACGCAGCAATGAAGCGTGAGTATTTTGTAAAGGAAAATATTCCAGGCGCAAACTTGAGTGTTTGTTTGTGTTTGTTGCGACAAATCGTTGTGAGGGTGATGGGAGAGGCGAGGAGGAGGAGAGATGGGATGGGGGGGACGGGGAGGTAGGCCAGAGGGAATAATGCGCCTAATAATAAGCGGTCCCCACCGCCAGGTCGCAAGGTGAAGACTGCACACAACCAGCAGGTGCGGCCTGGCCTGCTGCAGTTGGGTGGAGGTGCAGCCGGTGCAGGTAACAGGGGTCTTACAGCGTTCGACCGCCAAAAGTGGGCCACATGATGCGGATTCTATTAACTTAGTGCAACTAATGGTGGGCACCGCAAAAGGCACTGAGCGTCCGCCGAGCCATCTGTGACACCCTGGACCATCGAAAAGGTTGTCGCAGTTTTTCCTTTTCCTTTCTCGTTCATGTCGACGGCTAGGCCGTTTCGAGCAGTATCCACGCTCTGGTGCTCAACTCGTAATCCGAACCGCCGCCGGCATTACGTTGTAGCCAGCTTAGGAAGAACACCATCCTGAACCCTCCGAGCCTCCCTAGAGATAGTAGAGGCTTCACAGACTCGTAAAGTTGGCGCGAAAAGCGAGGAGCAACCAGTACCGGAATCTCGTGGAAAACTATTCTGCGGGTTCAGACGAGAAGGGAGGTCCCTGATTCGGAGGCGCGGACGACTGGCATCATCCCCATTCTGAGAGCCTACCGTCGATCGCTCTCTCCATTCACCACCGTCGGTGATCGAAGCTAGCAATCCTCCTAGCCTGTATCGTTCAGTGACAACTTAGGAAAGCCATACCCACGGGCGATCAACACGGACCTCCGTCTATGTTTTGAAGCGTGTCACTTCAGCGGGACAGTCATGCCAAAGTGACAAAGTGCCTGAGAGTCCAAAGTCCATGGAGTTTACGCCCCCAGACCAGACCAGGGGCCGTGCGGCAACACACACATAGAGCAGAAAGAGGCTTGAGGTCAGGGAGGAGGCACTGAGTAAAACAGGAGCTGAGCTGACTGACGCCCTGAGCCAGACAGACACCCAGACAGACCAGAGGGCTTTACGTAGTACTATATACGGCCGGCTGTTCCTGAATCCTGCCGCCGTCGCCGCCGCGGACCTGTCATTTCCCATCTACCGCTCAGCCACCGAGCTTCACCACGGACTGGAGCTTGCTCACCTCGGATGATGTTGGCCAAGCTCGACTTCAAACAGGTACCCGCGTCCTGAGTGGATGTTTTGTTCCTCGAGCTTATTATTACAACAGCTTTGAACTTACTCAGTACAAGCAGTCCTGGCGAGGACCCAACTAACGACGGAGCGATCGTCCCTTTCCCTTTTCTCAGCCCACAAAAGCCCCAGATCGAATCGATTTTGAAAATCTAAGTCACCCCGTTCCGGACAGACGACGTCGTGAACTGACTCGCACACACCCCCCTATCTTGAGGGCAAATAGCGAAATGGAGGGAGGAGACTTGACCACAACCGGACCTGCATCGTGCTATCGAAGGTAGTGCTACGTTGTAAAATATGACAAAAATTTCCGCCTGATGCGCATGCCTTTTCCACCCGACTCTCCTCCCTCCCAAGACAGGTGGCCCGGCTGGACCGTCGATATACCGGCGAGTCGTTCGTTACGGAGTAGACAGTCCCATCCAGTGCTCCCTTTCTTTTCTCGGCTGGCTCGGAGACCGGCAAATAACCACTGATAAATACGACGACGGCTTGATACGCCCTGCGAAAACAAACTACTATATTTCCCATGTCCCTTATGCCAGATACTAATCTGAGGTCAGCCTGGTAAAAGAGTCCTTCACAGAAATTAAATAGCATGCCCTCCATTTTGGGGATCTTATTAGCCTTTCGGAGGCGAGGAGAGGGTGCGTCTGATAGTGATTTCATGAAGGCTCGAGAAGGAAGCCTGGTTTTTGGGACATCCCTGCCATCTAGCCGTCCAGCCATGCTCCCATGCCATCATCCATCCATCACCCCATGATCCACATCACCAAAATCGGGCAATTTTCTTTTTTTCTTTTCTTTTTTTCCCTTTTTTTAAACGTAATCTGCCGAAGGCCGATGTCCCGGGGGTCAAGTCCAGCCATTTGGTACGCCCGTTGAGAGAACGTGAATTTCGTCACCATGTTGTGTTTGTAATCTTTGAGATTCCACAGCGCAAGGTACACCTACCTACCTACACCTGGATGGTCGATGTGATGGGAAAGCCATGACGTCCTTATGTCGGACTGCTATTGCCTGCGCTTGCAATGATCGACAGGGCGCTGCGTTTTGGATTCTTGCTTTAGCTCAGGACTTTATGTCACCAGCATACTCACACAACCCTCCCGCCTGCCTGAAGCTTGATTACTGAGACCCTGGGCGAAGCCCCTGGTTGCAACTCTAGCAAGCTGGCTCCTGGCAAGCAAGCAAGTCGACATGTCAATAGTTCGTGTCCTTGCGTCGTCGCCCCGGCGAGGAAGAATATGAGGCAGAAACGAAAGTAGGGTGGTGTGGGTGGAGTTGGGCGACGCAAGCGAGAGAGGTCACGCTGGTGCTAGTGGTGATATATCACACAGCGTCGGAGAGGGAACCCGACATAAATGGACGACGAGTGGCATCACCTGGTGAGGAAGAGATGAGGGGAGGAGGGGACTGGAGAGGAGGGAGAGGATGCTGCCGCCCGCGTGCTGCGTTCAACAGTGCAACCTTCTGCTGCTTGAGAGAGAGGGGGGATGGAAGGGGCCATTCAGAGAATCGTATCGCCTGCGCGACCAACCGCCCCTCCCCCTCCTCTCCTCTCTCCCTCTGCCCCTCCTCTCTGCGGCGCGGTATACGTCAACTACTACACACTACTACACTCTTCATCAGGAGATAAGGGGACATGCGCGCCATGCCAACCCTCTCCTGCACGATAAAGCATCGCAACTGCAAGTCATTCAGCGGCGGTGCAGGACCAGATTGCAACGGTCTTTTGCCGCCGCCAATATTTGATCGGGCCCAGAATTTCCCGGTCGGTCGTCGTCAAGGAGACAGATGAGCGAACAGTGGATGCAGAGATGGAAGGGATGGATCAAGAGGAGCCGGAGTTGGAGTTGGGACCCCATCGAAGAAGAAGTCCATCGAAGTTGGGACCCGGCTGGGCAAGGGACGATGGGTCTGCTACCAACAACGTGTAAGAGAGTGGCTGAAGCAACAAACAACAAAAAGCAGCGGCAACCCAAACGACGGATGGGGGACTGCAGAACGATTGCCGGGCGTACAAAGATCCAAAAGGGCATTGGCAAGGACAGGGTAAGTTCTCCGTCCTCTTTTTTTCTGCGTGAGCGCCGCGACATGCGCCCCGATAACACATCGTCTCTGAGAAGGAGGGGAGGGAGCGAGGGGAGGAGAGGGAGGGGACGAAGGGGGGAGGGGAGGGGGAATGCCAGATTCCGACGTCTCTCGAGGTGAACGCGTCTGGACGCGAGCGTGACGCGACGGCGACGCGGTGTGTTAAATGAGCCACCCAGAGCCATTGCCCAATCACGGCACCTGGCTGTGCCCGAGGCGCACTGATTGGATGGGCCCGCCCGCCGCTGACCCAGCGCGGCTTTCCCAAGTGGGGAATCACGAAGGAAGCTTATCCCTGCTTGCCCGTTTGGCAGACCCCTGTCACGCGTGTCCACCATGAAAAGAGCTGCTGCAGATCAACGGGCGGGCTTGCTTGCCCTTCACTGTTCATGCAGAGGCTCTCCACGCGCGAAACCGTCGTCGACCGACAGTGACACCGCTAGAGCACCACCACCACCACTACCTACCGTAGCTAGCACCTTCGTCACCACTACCCCGTCACTTATCACTTATCGGTGTCGTCGTTCATTCACACCGCTCTAGTTCTGTATCTGGGGCACGAGGGGGCTAAGGATGAGGCTATTTGCTAGTGACGATCGTGGGGCCTGCCAGCGCAAACTTACGTCGCTGAACTCGCCGCCCCGTTGCGCGGAGGACCGGCCAGTCAAGCCGTCGCACGAACTGTTGACGAGAGAAGAACAACGCTCCAATTGATGCTCTAGACCACAGGCGGCCGTGTCTAGTGGTCCTATCTGGTGACCAACCTCTCAACCCACCGCCAGGGGCGCCAGTCAGTAACCTCCCGTCGCGGAGACTGGTAGCGGCAAAAAAAGGTGTGTGATGAGTCAAGTCTTCATCGACACCTTAGCGGCTCTGGAGTGAGTCTCCGGAGCCCCTTTTCTCTTTCGAGGTTGGGCTGCCGTTGCCATTGCCTGTGTTTTATTCAGAGAAGTTGTGGCTTAGCTGGGCCAGGAGTTGACGGTCCTGTGTGGTATGTGAAGCGAGTACGAAGAGGTCTACCTCGTCACTCTGGAGGTGATTTCACAGCTCCAGTGATTCAACTCACGCCGCGGGTTTTGTTTCCTTATTCAATCCACCCCCCCTCTATCGTAGTCGTAAACGAGAAGTGTCAAATCGTTATTGCATCGTCGCCAGCCGTGAGATTCTTGTCGAGTGACGGATCTCCTCTGCTTCAGCTACCCCTGACCGTCATATCACGGAGAAGGTGAAGGCAGCACCTTCTCCGCCTCATCCTAAGTCAAGAGCACGAAGACCACTTCGAATTGGGACATCAATGCTATGGCCGGGGTCTGTAAAATCAATCGACCTGTCAATCGACCTGTCAATCGACCTGTAAGTCCTCGAGAAGTTGTCTCCTGAAGCATCCTGCCCTCGCTGACGCGGACACTTGGTAGGGCCTATTTGAGCTGGTGAATATCTCAGCTCAGCATTGCTATTGTCTAAACTGCCGATCTACTTGGACGTCATTTCGATGAACAGCATACTCGGTGCCGTTCAAGGCGTTCCGTCGGCGGGACTAACGCTGATCTCCGTCCCGAGCCCTCCCGCAGCGTCCTATCCGCTCAGTGTCGGCTCGCCAACTCGCTATCTGCCGCTTGCGGTATCAGGCTTTAGGCATATCTTATTCACTGCCTTCGCCAGGAAATGAGGCCATGATATTCACCAGGCAGCTGGTCACGAGGGCCAGAGTGGGAGTTATTCATCAAGCTTCGCCAATATTAACGCGTCAGTCAGTTCCTCCCAATTCCCGCGAGGAGCCTCCGAGTTCACCCTTCTCCCTCTCTTTCTTTTCTTCTTCATACAACATATTTTCCTCCTCACTTCCGTATCTCCTAGTCTCTCTTCCTGGTATCATATCGTATCCCCGCCTCTCCTAGACCTCTGCAAGCATCTTCTCCCTGGCTTGCTCAGAGGCTAGGTGGGTAGACATCGCCGACATGGTCGGGGTGCACAGCAGTTGGACGCCGTACCGGCGGAACTCGGCCAAGTGCGACTTCTGCGACGCCCGAGCAGGCACTATGGGTGTCCTGCAACGGTGCGATTTGTGCGGCATGCAGTGCTGTCGCTCTTGCCTCTCGGGTGGCAAGCTGGACCGCAACCATCGGCTCGATCCCGCGGATGCCGTCTGGACGGACGACTGCTCCGATGGCAACTCCGGCGTGGACCACTCGATCAGTGGTGGCCACCACGACGATGACAACAGCGGCGATGAGGATGAGCAGGATGATATACCCATGCGCCGCTGCCCCTCCTGCGACGGCGACTTTAAGGCGTCTCACTTTGCGTGGTTAGTTTTTAACAGAAAAGCATCAGCTTCCCTCCAGGAGCATCCCCTCTGCCTGGGCTGCAGCCGCAAGGCCTGCACTGCTTGCAAGCGGAATCTCCCAATGACGGAGTTTTATTTCTCTCAAGGCGAGGGCCGTGCTGGCTCGTGGGTGGAGCATCGTCAGTGTCGCCGTTGCAACAGTGAGCGGCGAAGATCTAATGCGTTCTGCCGCCAACGCAGGCTGACCGCCGCTGCCACCGCGACCACCACCGCCACCGATGCCTCTGCGGACGCCTCTACTGCATCGTCTTCGTCCGCCACTCCGATCCATCATGGCCCGATGCCCGCCGCTTATCACTTTCCCCAAGGCTTCATCAGTTATCAGGGATATGGCCCTCCTCAGGGATTTGGTCCTCATCAGCACCACTCGTTGCTCACCGGCGGCTACCAGCCGCATGCGAACCTTCAGTATCCGTACTCGCATCAGGGACCGGCTCCTGCCCCAGTCGGCTTCGGAGCCGCCGCGCCGCGGCATCCGTCAAATCCTGGAGCTAGCCATTCGCCCTCCGCCTCGGGTCATCGCATCAACACCGCGACTTCAGCGTCGTTCAACCAGACGGGCAACGAGTTCGGTGGCTTCATGGCCTTCCACACTGGCCGCTACCAGCCGTTCGCGGATGAGGAAGCCACCGCTCCGAACCCATCAGCCCAGCAGTACCAGCGCGATCAGTTCTGGGACCCGGCGAACCCCTCCACCCTGGCGCCGTTACGCATCGACCCCTTGAATTCGTATCAGGGCTATGGTCTCCATCATCGTCATGTCGACTACTCGGAGCCCCGCACACTGCCTCGCCTGTTCGGCTTCCAGCGGCCTCCGCAGCACCATCACCACGCTGCGGACGGCATCCGTCCAACTCAGCCGGTGAGCGAGCAGGTGGGCCAGCAGACCCGCATGCCCGTCGCGGTTCCGACCATCGACACCAACGTGTCCGCGCAAGCGTCTAGCGCGGATGACATGATCGGAAACGCGCACGAAGGTCACCAACTCAACCTTGCTTTCCGGCCCCACTTCATCGCTGGTCATAACCCAGGCTTCATCTTCCGCGACCCCTTCGCGCAGCCGCCAGCCGTGATGACGGACCAGCAACACGCAGCCGCCACACTGCCGACTCCTACTAGCCCCGCAACTCCCGCTAGTCCCGCGAGCCCCGAGGACTGCTTCCGGGACCACGTCGGCCACGAGGCGCTGTCCTCGGCCAGCAGCCGGGCTCCTCCCACCCCTATGGAGGGGGAGGACGACGAATCGCTGGAAGAGGGCGCTGTTTTTCACGGCCCTGCCGGCTTTCCTGTCGATGGCCTTCCCAACGGCTCATCCGAGCACACGGCGGCTTTCAACCATCGCCGCTATGGAGTTCGCGATGACGAGCTCTGAGCGAGGCGGATCACGTCACAGCATTCGGTCGGCACGGCGCTCTCTCTACTCGCAAATCAAGCGCCCGGCCGCCGACAACTCCATTCGCTACCGGAATTCTCTCCGTTTCCCCCGCCTCAAGATCTCGCTCGTCCTCGACGCCCTTAGATATCTCCCCTCCCCGTGGTATTCATCTTGGCTCCTGTTTTCTTTTTCATATGATAGTAGTGCTCGCTCAGCCCCGTACGGCGGCTGCGATTCCGAGACACGAAACCACACGTTTTCCCTCAACCAACCCGATCTACCGTCGACTGACCGATCAGTCAGTCAATGTGGAGTTGAGGGCAGAGAGTTGGGAGGATTGTTCTCAGGGGTGGACTCGATTCTGCCATTCTTCCCCATTTTCCGGCATTCTTTCTTCCGTCGCGATGAATTCCCCCAATTCTAGGCACATTGCCCATTGCCCACTGCTCAATGCCCCTTGCTCCTTGCCCCTTTCCCATTTCCCATATCCCCTTTTTTTCCAACACCAAAAGTCAGTTGAGAGACCTAGGTAGGTAGATAGATACCTATACCTAGGTAGATGGTTAATAAAGGAACGGCGGCCATAGCATTTCGCTCGCTGCCGCATCGAGGTAGTAGGTAGAGGCCATCAGACCCGAAATCAAGTTGAGTTCTTTCCATCACATGCAATGAATGAATCGAATAGTGAGTAACTACAGTAGCTCTTTGTCGTCTTGTTGACCGTTCCTGTCTCTGCATCTTGACAAACACGCGTAAACTCTCAACCTAGATCTCTTCTTCTCCTATAAATCGACCAACGGTAGGTACAGTGTTACAGTCTGAAATCTCAACTATGAGAAAAACGAACGCCGAACAATATGAGATGCTTGAGTACCACTGAGACAGACAAACCTCGCTCTAATGCAATTTTATCTTGACCGCCCAATACCATATCCAAGCGCCCCAACGCCAAGCACTTATACATCCACCATCTTGCCCAAGATGATCTCTATCAGTTTGTCCTTCTCCGCACTCCGTTGTACAAGGTCCCAGAACGCCCCAGTGCCATCCTCTTCCTCCTCCACGGCATCATCATCCTCCACCTCCGCGGCAGCAACAAGAGTAGTCCCATCCTCCGCCCCAACAACTCGCTGCTGCTGCTTGGTCTTATTATCATCACCATGAATCTTCCTCCTCTCCCTCGCCATCCCCCTCCCAAGCAGCTCAGCCGGCGTGCCCATCTCCGCGACGCGCCCCTCGCGCAGGACGAGCACCCTGTCGAAGTCGGCCACGGTGCTGAGCCGGTGCGCGATGACGAACACGGTGCAGCCGGACGCGACGAAGGTCTCGCGCAGCGACTCCTGGATGGCCGCGTCGGTGGCGCGGTCCACGGCCGACGTCGCCTCGTCCAGCACCACGATCTTCGGCCGAGCCAGCAGAGCGCGCGCGAGGCACACCAGCTGCCGCTGGCCCTGCGAGAGGTTGGAGCCGCCCATGGAGATGGGCGCCGAGAGGTCGCGGAAGGCGTCGCGTCCGTCGTCTGAAGATGATGCTCCTTCCTCTTCTTCTTCGCTGCTGCTGTTGCTTTCGCTGCTAGTCGTCGTCGTCGTCGCTTCGGCGGTCTCGGGCCGCACGAGGTGCACCCGCTGCAGGGCGCTCTGCAGCTGGAAGTCGTCCAACTCGCCCTCCATGTCGAGGTTGGAGCGCAGGGTGCCCGAGAAGAGGAAGGGGTCCTGCGGGATGATGGCCAGGCGGCTGCGCAGCTGGCTCAGCTTGAGGCGGGCGATGTCGATGCCGTCAATGCGGACGCAGCCCTCGCGCGGCTCGAGCAGGCGGAACAGCACGGACGCGAGCGTCGACTTGCCGGCACCCGTGCGGCCCACGATGCCCACGCGCTCGCCGGGCCTCACGGTGAAGTTGAGGTTCTTCAGCACCGGCGGCAGCGAGGGCTTGTACGCCACGGTGAGGTTCTCGACCTCGACCTCGCCGCGGGTGGGCCACGCCGCCGGCGCGTCCTCGCCGCCCTGGGGCTCCGTCTCCAGCTCGCAGTACTCCAGGACACGCTCGGTGGCGTTGAAGCCCAGCTCGATCGACGCCACGTTAGAGAGCAAATTCGTCAGGGCGGAGGTGTACTGCAGCGCGAAGGTGAGGCCGAAGCCGGCGAGCGCGGCGTCGACGCGGCTGAAGGCGATGGCGGCGGCTACGAGGGTGACGAAGAGCACGCCGATGGCGCCCATGCGGAACGACATCCACCGCTGGCACAGCACGAGCGCCCAGCTGGTCTTGGTGGCCGTGTTGATCAGGTCGTACATGCGGGCGGCGTAGAAGTCGGCCCGGCCGAAGCCGCGGATGGTCGACAGGCCCGTCAGCACGGACGAGAACTGGTCGTAGATGGGTGACCACACGACCGAGTTGATGCGCTTGATGTCGCGCGCGGCGCTGATGTACTGGGCCGCCACGCGCGCGTACAGCACGAGCAGGCCCAGGCCGAAGATGTTGACCCACTTGGACACCGAGAGCGACGCGACCACGATGGTGATGACCGCGAGCACGCTCTGCAGCGTACCGCCCAGCTCGGCTGCCACGCGACGGTCCAGCGTGAACACGTCGCTCGTAAAGCGGTTGAGGACGCGACCGGAGGGGGTCGTGTCGATCCAACGCAGCGGCGCCCGAAGGATCGAGAACGTCATGCGCTCGAACAGCACCTTGGCCGTCTTCAGTCCGATCACGGTGAAGATGAGCTGCCGCGAGATGCTGACGGCCACCGACGTGATCCCCAGCACGATGTACGCCGCCATCCAGAACGCGACTGACTGCTCACGCGTGAGCCCATCGGTGTGGAATCCGTCCCGGCGGTACGTCTGGTAGGCGTAGATGAGGGGATTTTGCGTGTAGGTCTGGTGGGTGGCAAACCCCTGAATGGCACTGAAGTCGCTCGCTCCCGCTCCGTTTCCACCGTGGGCTGCTGCGTTGGCGGGGAGCATGTTGGAGGAGAACACGGACGCGGGCCGGTCGCTCTCCGACACCTCCTTGAGCGTCCATGTGCGGCCCACGAGGATGAAGCGGGTGCTGACGATGAGGAACACTGCCAGCAGCCACAGCAGGAGAGACCTGCTAGACTTGATGTAGGTCTTATACACCTTCCACTTCACCCGCCCCGTCTCGCGTGTCTCTTCGTTCTCCTTTTCCTTCTTCTTCCTCGACTTCTTCTTCGTGTCATCCTCTTCGCCGTCGCTCTCGTCGCTCTCGTCAGGGGTGCCCACCTGAGGCGTCGTCGCATGGCTGAAGTCGTTGCGATCCTCGTCGGAAGGAGCCGTCTCGACGGCAGTCCCAGTCGTGGACGAGCCATCGTCCAGCCTAGGAGAGGCAGAGGCAGAGAGACTCTTGGTCGGGGTAAGCGTTTCTGCGTGCTCTAGACGGCCGTCGTGCAAGCGCACCAGATAGCTCGCCCTGGGCAGACACATTTCGGCATGATGCGTTGCAAGGATGCGAGTGCGCCCCTGCGCGAGCTCGCCGGTCAGAGCCTGGTCGACGATGATGCGGCCAACGTGAGCATCGACGGCGCTGAGGACATCGTCGAGTATCAGGATGCCAGCGCGGGAGTACAAAGCTCGCGCGAGAGCGATTCGCCAGCGCTGCCCACCGCTCAGCGAGACTCCTTTGGGGCCGACCTCGGTGGTGTCGCCGTCGGTGAGCAGCTCGATGTCCTTCTCCAAAGCACATGCACCGAGAACCTTGGCATATCGGCGGCTGTTCAGGGGGAGCCCAAAGAGGATGTTTTCCCTCACGGTGCCCGACTCGATCCACGGCATCTGAGAAACGAACGCCGTCAGTGACGGGAGAATCCAGTCTTCGTCGGGGATGAATGCGAGTCCGGCCAGGGCCTGCGGAGCAGGAGGGACACGGATGCTGCCCGAGACAAGCATGACCTCTCCCAGAATCGACGCTAGTAACAGACTCTTCCCAGACCCGGTCTTTCCTGTCACGATGCTGAGCTCCGAGTTGGGGAAGTCTAGCGTGACATCCTTCAGCATCGACCTCGGGTCCAGAGGCTCCATCGACTCGCCCTTGACCTCCTCGAATTTGGGCCACGCCACAGCGGCGTTCTCAAAGGCGATATGATCGCCGGCCTGAGAAATGGGCTCCCGTTCAGGCTGGCCGAAGAACTTCTCCAGCCGGACACAGCTCGTCCATGATTCCATCAGGTAGACCTGCAGGATGGGCAGCCAGCCGATGGCGTCGTCGAGCTGGTCGAGGAGACCGATGGAGGCGAACACCACCGACGCCCTGATGCCATCCTCGGTGGTGAAGGCGTAAACCGAGAGCGTGACCGAGGCCAGGACCATAGGGAACAGGTTGAGAATCAGCGAGATGAGGCTCATCCACAGGCTGACCCTCCAGAACTGAGCCAGCTCCTCGTTGCGGCTCTCCAGGATCTTGCCTTCCCAGTGCTTCTCGAGCGCCGAGAACTTGATCTGCCGCATTCCCTGCAGCGCCTCCGTGAGCAGGTGCGCCTTGCCGTCGCGGTACTTCATCAGCCCGAACTGGATCCTGCCGTACTTCTTCGACAGCCACTGGCTGAGAGGGAGTACGAAGACCGCAGAGGACAGCCCCGCTGCGACTGCCTTCCAACCGACGAGGGACGAAAGAAAAGATCCCGCTAGAACGAGCTTGAACACTGTAACCGACGCCGATTGCGCCCTTAAGTCAGCCGGACTTGTTCGCTCGTGCAGGTCGTATATCCAGGGCAGAACAGGGCAAGAACTTACGGGCTACTGGGAAGTAGTAACTATACGAGCTGAACATGACCATTCGGTTGGTGTCCAGCTTCAGGTGGTTGACCACACTTTGACGCATATCCGCCCCCGCCGCAGATGATCCCTGGCTCGATGAGTTGGAGTTGTCCGTAGGCTTGGCGTTGCCCCCCTCAGTGGCACCGTCCTCGCCAGCAGCCTTGCTCGGTGGCGAGGCCGTCTCCCTCAGGCGCATGGCCTTGTCGAACACCAGAGCCTGCAGGAGCGACAAGACGGGCTCCTCGAGGCGGCTCGAGGTCAGCCAGCGCATGAAGTTGCTGGCCCAGATCTGCAGCAAGAGGCTCGCGCAAAGGCAAAGCACCCAACCGAACAAGGCCGGGTCGGCGCCTGGCTCTCGGTGGGACCTGTCGAGGATCTCGAGGAAGTTGTACAGCACGTACTGCGGGAACAGGGCGAAGACGCTCTGGGCGAACGCCAGCGCCCACTGCTGCGCGAGCTTGACGGCGTAGAACTCGACGAGCCGCCGCCACAGCCTCTTGCCCTCGTGGCGCGCGCCCCAGAGAAGGAAGCGCGCGTGGACCGAGTCGGCGCGCCGCTTGTCGTCGAGCTCTGGCAGGTCACCCTCCTCAAGCTGCCTCTTCTTCGCGATTCGGAATACCATCCCGTTCCAGGAGTAGGAGAGCCATTGCAACAGGGATGCTCCGTGCTGCTGATCGACGACGCGCCCCTTGAAGTAGACGTCGGGGCGCTGCGGGAACGAAGCAAATGACAGCGCGGCTGCGAGGGCGGCCAACATCTGCACGAGCCAACAGACGCCAATGGCGACCACGACGCTGGAGCTGCGGCGGGTGGTAGTGATGTGTAACACATTGGCTCCAAAGCGGGCTATTAGGGAGGCCAGCAAAGCGGTAGAGGTCACCAGGCCATAAACTGCCAGACTGTGTCTCTTCCGGTATTGGTGTTTAGTCGGGATGCTGGCGCATTGCACACACACACAAGCCTAACAAGAGTTTGTTACGTCTGTTAGCGTGTGGGACATCTAGATACCTCTAGGTAGGTGTTTGGCAGGTGACAAGGTAGATTTGGGGTTGAAGCCCCTCTTTCAAGCGACGATGCCAGTCGACGTTCCTCAGCAACCAAACTCACCCATGCTGCCATATCGGACACGACATTAAACACTCCATAGCTCGATAGATGAGTTGCGACGGCGCCGTCTCGTCGAGTGAAAAGTAGTATCGCAGCCGTGATAGACATAGCCAGTCCAACTGCGGAGCTGACCCAAGCAGCGGTCCTTGGACCTCTGTCCGTATACCTCTGCATCGATTTCTCGCTAGCCTGCCCATCGTCGTCCTCGTAGAGAAAGCCTTGGCCCCCAGTCTCAGGCGAGCTCGTGGAAGAGCCTGGCTGAGGAACGTTGCTACCGTCACTTCCTCTTCCAGCTCCAGCTCCACGGCGGCGACGTGCGAGCTGTGCGATGCCTGGCGCTGTCAGCGCTGCCACCAGACCAAGTCCTACGGCCGCTATGGCGGGCCGGATATGGCGAGTGTCGTCCATCGTCGTCGTCGATTTAGGATATAGTGATGTGCGGGCGGTGCCGCAGAGGACATGAGTAGAACCAGAGGTACCTCCCTCGGGTAGATGATGATAAAAAAAATAGAGATCGATTTTTTAAATAAGAAAAATCAAAACAACAGGTGTGCGACGAAAGGCGTAACTGATGCAACCGTCACAGACGAGCAAGTCTCACCCTTAGGCCACCAAGTGTCTTATTGAGGCGACATAGCGGTTCGCTGGTGTTTAAGTAACTATTGGGGGGAGGATGGAGTGAAGGGGTGAAAGGGTGATGTCCGTGTGTGGGGGAACACAAAGAGAGCAACCCGTTTACAGGGTCAAAGAAGGAGGAGGGAAGGAACCTGGGAACGGATAGAAGGGAAACAAGAAAGAAAAAAGGAGACAAAGCAGGCCGAGTAACGGGCCAGAAAGACGAAAAGGGAGCAACAGGAGCGGTGAGAAAAAGATGGAGCGAACGGACGGACAAAAGGCGAGCGACCCAAAGTTGGGCATCCGGTTTGTTCAAATATGCAATGCCTCTATTTCGGTGCTAGCAAGCCAGGAGGCGTGGCCACCCCGGACTCTGATTCTGCAACCTCTACTGCACCATGCAAATGCACTTGCAACTGCAGGCTGTGCGCATCGGTACACCTACCTAGCAGTAGGTAGGGTCGGGTTAGGCAAAGGTAAGTGAGAGAGAGAGGTACTTTAGGTGTGAGGTAGCAGTATGCGTGCGCATTTGCGGTCGGGACTCGGGTCGGGTGGCCCCCCGGAGTGGTGAAAGGGTGGCTGGCGCTCACCCCAAACCTTTGTCGTTGAAAAGAGAGGGACTGTGTTGTAGGCATTCCATCTCTTTGATAGTGTCCGGGTCCGTACGGCCGGGGTTCGGAACCCTCCAAATCGATGAGATATGCACGCAATTCTCTCCCCAAGAGGAAGCCTCTGCAATCGGGGACAACGCTGCTACCAGTGCGTTCAATGTATCTGGTGGGAGGAACTTCCCTCTTCTCTTGAGACCAGATTGTTTGAACGAGCGGACCACGGGGTGGAAAACTTGGAACAGGTACCTACATGCAGTTTGATCACGAACCTTCCTCGTACCTAATCGACATGGTAACATCGTTGTAGGTGCCAGTCGAGATTCTCGCCTTCCGGCTCCATCTCGTCATCTCATCTCCTTCAAACCCTCTCCGCGCCTCCCTCCCTCACTCATCAGACTCAGGAGGAAGACGCGCGCAAAAGCAACTGCCGGCACGGCCGAGCTTCCTTGCGCACAAATCATCGAATGGGGACTGGGGCTGACGCTGCTTGGCCATGCCTTGAGGAGGTTTGGGACGAGGCCATCAAGGTGCTCATCTTGCCGCCTCGACGCTTTCCGTGGACGACAAGGTACCAGCAGGCTGAGCTAAGAGGGCAGGCAAGTTACGGAATACACACCAATGCCACACTACCGCGCCGCGCCCCCCAAACGCCGCCGTGCCCGTTGCCGCGAGACAGGAGCCTTCTTTTTTTTCGTTCTCGGGGAATGAGTGTGCATTTGAAATGTCAATCCTTAAAAAAGGAAACGAGTGCCTAACCGGAACGTGGGCCCGCTTGCGGCACGGGGACGAGGGAAGGAAGGAACAGGGGGGGATATGACGGATGGATTGAGTTTGGGTTGTTACTCGAGGCCGCCACGATGGATGGAGGTGTTGTTAGTTTGTGATCGCCCCCGTCGATCTAATCTCACCCGACGAGGTCCCTGAAGGTCCGCACTTGGATTACCTGAGCTCGACCGAGCTGGCCTAGTTCCGGAAGAACCTTTGTGGACGCACCCAGCCGCCGGGATGGTGGGCCCAAATTCGACTTGTTGGTGAGGTCGTACAACTGCTGGCCTATGTGTGCGCGCCGCAGCACCACGGGTCGGACTGTTGTGGCCGGCCGGTGTGGGTTGACGCCGCTGGAAGCTGTAGGCAGACTGGCGTAATTGATGGCGGGCGGGTGGGTGCTACAAATTGAAAGACTGTCCGTCGATGGAACATCAATTGATGATCTCCGTGAGCCGTGGAAAACCTCTTCAGTGTGCGACCATCGATACTTAAGACATTCCAACTCCAGGCCTCGAACTGTGTGTGAGCTGTTCGAGATATAAGGCTCCAAGAACCTTTCGGACACTCTCCAATTTCCTGTAATTTCATGTCAGGCACACACAACCACTCGGGAGTTGCAGGCCGTGGCGGGTCCAATGGAATCGGGTTGGGACCTTGAACGCTGGGGCCTGGCCTGGCGGAGAAGGATGCGCTACTGCTGCTCACTAACAGCACTAACTAACAGCAGCAAGGTTCCCGCATTTTGCGGAGCTTAAGCGGCCGGGAGCTTTGGCTCCGATCCCGATAACAGTGATGATGATGAGATCTCGTCCAGTCAAGGTCGCAAGACGTGAGGACTACAAACCCACGAAGCCGCCAGTCCAACATCAACAACGGAGGACACGGTCCGTCAAACTGCTCGCCGACTCCCGTGTGCGACTATGGTACGGAACACACCCGGCGGGCTCCCGCTGAGAAAGGACCCAACGAAATTGGGCACAAGCCATTCCGTGCTCCTCACCGTCCCGACCCCGAGGACGGAGGTAATACAAGGTCCCAAAGCTTCCCGAAACCCCTGTCTCGCCTGTACGAGGCGGGCACGGTAACACAGACCATACCCAAGATCTACATGTACAAGCGGTTTCCCCTCCTCAAGGGCTCTCTCCAGGCAAACGAAAGAACCTGCGAATGCACGAATGGGCCGATTTCGTTCGAATGCACCGAGTTTCCAGTCCGACAACCGGACACACACTTTGCTTCTCCTTCCTGTTCCTCTTGCTCCCCTCCTCCATCACCAGGTCTCTCTTGAGCTGCTTCGGTACAAATTAACCTTGATTCGAGGAGAAGGAGCCGAAGAAACATGTTGCTGGCTCTCTTCTTCTGAGCGATGGAAGGTTAGGTGCATGCTTGGGGGAACGAACCCAACTGCCCGCGCTAATGACGACGGTTGTTTGGACTGATCTTCTTCAGGCCCGAGCTTTTGACCATGAAGCCGAAGGAAAACCCCCACGCTTCCAGTGCGCGAGAGGCTCTTATCGCCTCCCACTCACATCCCGATATCACTCCCTCCATGCCATTACATAAAGCATTGCAGAGCGGTCTGTCTGTACGGAGTATTCGTTTTTATCTTTTTTTCGATATATCTCGTTCGAGCGATCGACATCGTACCTCTATGGTCGTCGGTTTGTCTGTGCAGTTACGGAATATGTGCCATGGGCTGTGGAAAGGGTCCACGACTCCCAATTGTGCGACCCCTCCCCGGTCGACCCCATGTCGAGTCGAGGTGTCGCTGCAGGTTCGGCCACGCACATGATGCCTTTCTTTTTTTCTGCTAGTTGTTTTTCGTACCTTCCCCTCACCCACACTCCTCCTGTGAGTCCTGTCATTGGCCCTAGACGTCCGTTCACGGAGGAAGGGCCATAGGACGGGACGGGAGGCGTCAATTTCTTTCCCGGCCGAATCATGGGGATCCGAGAGGGGCGAGCGGAGTGCACGCCTTGCTTCTCCTCCTCAACTCTTTGCTCGCTCAGTTATTTCGCACCTCTTTCCCCGTTCAGTTGAGCACATGGCTCAGAATAGCAAGCAAGCGCTGTTCTTCAGAGGGACGACTGGTTGTTGTTGGCCATAGCGTCCTGTCAAGTGTGTCGAACCCCCTTGACAGACTGGCCAGCAAGGAGAAACCTCCAGGGAGGCCCCTTGGTCGAGAAATTGCCAGGCATCGGGGCTACGGCCACTCCCGCGACGCATGCAGATCGATGATACTCACACATATATTGGTCGAGGCAGACTCTGGTTGGATGTTCCGCCCCCCAATTACTGTACTTTGAACGTACCTAGGTAAGTAGTTAGTGGCTTGTCATAGGGGAGATGCCACCACCTGCTCCTCAGTCCTGAGGGCCGAGCGTCGGGTTTTCTTCACCCGGCTCGCGTTCCTCACCAGGACTTGCTCCCTCCCTCCTGTCAAGTCGATATATCTGTTCTGATAGCTTCCCTCCTCTTCATGTTGACGCACAAACAATAGTCCACTAAAAAAAATAAACAATAAAAAAACCACCGGTTATCCTATACACCTCGTTGTTTTCTTGCCTACAGAGAGAGCACTGGCCTCTCCAATATGGAGGCCATGTGGCCCTGTAAATCTACAAATGCAGGTCCTTACTACACTTGACATTGCTTTCCCCCGGAGAATCGAGCGCATCAAGACAAGGCATAGGCACATATCACGTCTGAGGGTTCCCTGTTGACCCTCGGAACTACTCATCCATTACACGGAGTTGAAGGCGCCCGTGCTTGTCGACTCCAGATTACAGCTGAGGGCGTCCCTGGTCGTACAACTAACTCTATAGGCAGGTACCTTTCTATTACTTTTCATCAATACATAGGTAGGTTGAAAGAAAAAAAAAGTGTTTTGGTACTGTCGTTGTCGTCGTTGCCGCTGCAAGTGCTGTCTTGGAGACTCGAGAATGACCAATAGGCGGACACATCAAAGGGCGGATAGGGCTATATATCGGTCTCCTCGAGTACGTCCTCGCCCTCTTGTCTCTACTGGCTGATTCGACTTGCAACTACGCTAGTTGTTAGGGAGTTTCGGTAGTTACATGAGGCTGTTCTTTTTATCCAAATCATCACCATCACTATCATCATTATCATCCCCATCATCCCCAGCATCTCCATCATTCCCATCATCGTCATCATAGTCATCACCAAAGGTCTGCTCCTTACGTCAGTTGATAGCTCTTCTGGAAATACCTGTGCAATTTTTTGAAGAATACCCGACGCTTCCTTGGTTCGCTCTCTAGGTTACAGAATCTCTAATAGGAAAAGATCTCATCACGAGCATTTCAATGATGAGTGATGGTGATCAGTGATGATGATGAGGGATGTTGATGAGTGCGACCGTCGGGGATGTGATGAATTACGTAAGGTACCGGTGTCACGTGTTGAGCTGGAGTTTGGTCGGCTTTGCGGAACCGAGCTGCCAGCTCAGCCAATGAGGGCCGGGCTAAATCGGAAAGTCATTGAGCTGCTTCGCCGGGAATTTTCAGTCCTCACCTCAAAGCTTTAGCAACTACCCGACCTTTCAGCACGCGGCATTGGCAGCCAATTGCCTTGTCTAGACGACCGATCCTCCATTTCGCATCGGAGCCGAGCATTGCTCACTACCCAAGATGTTTGCGGCGAGGTGTCTGCGGTCCACGTCGACGCGGGCCTTCTCAAGAAATGCCGCCATAAACACAGCAAAGGTGGCTTACCCTGAACAACCCGCCCAACCCGAAATCCAACCCCCCAACGACGGAAACCGCCGAGTTGTCGAGAAAAAATACATGAAGTTGGGCCCGATATTCTGCCAGGGGAATCTCCTGGAGTCGTTCAATTTAGATCCTGAAGGCTGACTGGTGGTATTTTGGTTCCAGCGCACGATCTCGTCGAGCTCCGGCGCGTCTGCCGAGGCCTCCCCCGTTCGTCTCAACATTGCCGCCGCGGCTTCCACCGCTGTCGCCATTGGATCGTTAGCGTGGTACTATCACCTCTACGGGCCGGTGGCGGACGCATCGGCACCTGCGGAGGAAGGGTGAGTTGTGTTGGAGAGCTTCATTTGGGACTGCGAAATGTCCCGACGCACCGCGACTCCTGGGGTGCGGCATATTTCGCAGTCTGCCATCCCGAAGAGTTTGCCCAACAGAAACCAGTTCGTGCTAACTCTCGATATTAAGTCTCCACGCTACCAAGTACCCATGGGTCCACGAGCAGTTCTTCAAGACTTTTGACCACCAAGCGTGAGTTCTGTCCGCCCTAGCTCGGCCTTGGATTGCCCTGGCTGGGCTGCTCTCGTCTTCACTGTGGCCACTCTTTCTCACCATCTCGAAACAGACTCCGCCGTGGCTTCCAGGTTTACCAGGAGGTCTGCGCCTCGTGCCACTCTCTCAGCAGAGTGCCGTACCGGACCCTAGTCGGCGCTATCCTGACTGTTGACGAGGCCAAGGAGTTGGCCGAGGGCAACGAGTATGACGCAGAGCCCAACGATCAGGGCATAATCGAGAAGCGGCCCGGCAAGCTTGCCGACTACCTTCCGGCTCCCTACCCGAACGATGAGGCGGCCCGGTTCGCCAACAACGGCGCCCTGCCCCCGGATCTGAGCTTGATCGTCAAGGCGCGCCACGGTGGATGCAACTACGTCTTCTCCCTGCTGACCGGCTACCCCGAGGAGGCTCCCGCGGGTGCCCAGGTCGGCGAAGGTCTCCACTTCAACCCCTACTTCCCGGGAACCGGTATCGCCATGGCTCGTGTCCTCTACGAAGACCTGGTCGAGTACGAGGACGGCACCCCAGCCAGCACCTCACAGATGGCCAAGGACGTCGTCGAGTTCCTCAACTGGGCCGCCGAGCCGGAGATGGATCAGCGCAAGCGCATGGGAATGAAGGTTCTGGTCGTCACCAGCGTGCTCTTCGCCCTGAGCGTCTGGGTCAAGCGATACAAGTGGGCCAACATCAAGTCGAGGAAGATTGTGTACAACCCGCCCAAGGATGCCGGCACCCGTCATTGACGGAAGGAAAAGCAAACTACGTCGCTGCCGCATCAGCAACCATCCCAACAACAAAATCACGACTCGTCGATCCCCCGAAAATAGAGACATTGCTCCCGCCGGTGCTGGTGTCTGTCTCGTGTCTTTTTTGTACGTTATACCGGGCTGGCCTCCCGCTCTTAGTGCCCCTCTTGTCGACGGGCCGCGGGGGGAGGAGGAGGGAGAGGGGCAATCTGGGGATGGTGTCATGTAGAGTGTATCAAACTCCTAGTCTACTGCCTTCCGATTTCTCGCAATACACTAGATTTTTCGTCAAAGAAGCAGTCCGGGAGGCCAATCTCACGGACCGGCTGCAACGAACGGCACCGATATATCGGATTTCGTACAGTTCGGCAAGTGAGTGCCCGGTTACTTAGGTAGTTCATGTGCCTGCCTGCCGTGAATTTCTCGAGTGGCAACATGTACCATCCCTTGTTCTTTCCTTCAATCTGAACCTTCGTGCCTGCCTCGCTGCACATAATAAAATTTCGTCGACTAACATAGAAGTTAGGACGGATTGTAGGTTCATTCCAAGCACGTGAGCTACCTTCCACATAGCGGCGATACCATTCACGCAAAATTATTTTATACATCAGCCTCGGTGACCGCACACGACCGATAATAATACTGATCATCATCACAATCCACGCACAGCGCTTTTTGACCCAGTCAAAGGCGTCCACTCTTTCACTAGAAATCGCCAAATGAACCTCATGCGTTGGAGGTGCCATGAATCAAAATCCTGCGCACTATCCTCAACCACCCTCGCGAGCACGGTCACGTCCAAAGTTCACCGAAGATGCCGCCTGGAACATCTTCGAGGGTTTCGCCGTCGGCTGCGACGAAACCAGAGACTTCCTGGCGTCGCTGATCTCCTCCGGGACGGCCACCAGCGAGGAGGTCGATAGAGTCTATGATGTCAGCCTGACATCCGGAGCCGTGGACTGGGGATTGATGATAAACTGTGCGGTGTCGATGCAGGGTCGTCGGCTGTCCGGAAGGAGCGATCTCGAAAGCAATTCGACCCTGTTCGCCTGCTTTGACGAACTTCTTGTTGGGGATGACGATAATGATTACCAAAGCGTATCCGGAGTTGAGGAGCCTGGAGTCGACGAGCCAGGAGTTAAGGAACATCCAAAGACGGAAGTCGGGGGCACGCATCCGTCAAAAAGGAAGGAGAGGAATAAGAAGGAGTCAAACCGCAGCGCGCTGGTAAAGTCGGACTACTGGGCCGACGAGCCCAGTGAGCTCCCTGATCAGAATGCGGAAACGCACCTATCCAGCCGAAAGAGGAGGAGGACGGAGCCACCATTCCAGGAGAAGGATACCGTCGCTCAAATCACGCATCACCCTCGAGAAAGCCCTAAGATTGAGAAATCCACTGAAGTCACGACCACTTACAGCCCCTCACCCAATCGCGCTCTTGCAACTACCATCACCCGCTCTCCCCAAACCCTGCCGAAACCGAAGAAATCACAGAGCCTTGCCAGGTCTCGCTTCTTTTCCTCCCCTCGACCGACCCGCGACCAAACAGCTCTACTAGCCCTAGGCAATTCCTCCAGGGAAGATGATTCGTCGTCATCATCATCTAGCCCCTCCTCCCCCTGTGCCAAGAAAGCGTCGCGTCGTCGTGCTCGTGCTCCGGCGGGCACGCTCTCCAGCCTGCCCTTCCCGCCCCTCTCCGCGCCGCGCTTCGGGCTGATCCAGGAGGAGCTCGCGCACGACCCGTTCCAGCTGCTCGTCGCCGTGCGGCTGCTCATCAAGACGGCGGGCAAGGCGGCGATCCCCACGTTCAAGAAGCTGATGGCGCGGTTCCCCACGCCTGAGGCCCTGGTCGCCGCGGAGAAGGGCGAGGTCGTCGACATAATTCGCCACCTCGGGCTCGGACACGTCAGGGGCGAGGCGATACAGCGGTATGCCAGGCTCTGGGTCGAGAGGCCGCCTTGCAGGGAGGTGAGGTACGGTGTTAAGAACTACCCGAGGCTTGGTGATGCACAGGAAGTGCGGGTCGGGGAGCGGTTCGGGCCGGAGGAAGCAGGACACAATGACTACAAGAGGCGGAGAATGGATGAGGCGTGGAGAGAAGAAGGTGGTCATGTCGATGATGATGGGGTGGGGGCGGTGGAGGCAGCAGCAGGAGCACGGCGAGGGATAGACTCGGCGTGGGAGATTGGGCACATCACACAGGGCCCCTACGCCATAGACTCGTGGCGAATCTTCTGCCGCGACGTGCTTCTGGGGAGGGCGAAGTCCTGGACGGGCAAGGGGCGGCGTTCGGAGTTCCAGCCCGAATGGATGCGTGTCTTGCCTGCAGATAAGGAGCTCCGAGCCTGCCTGCGGTGGATGTGGATGAAGGAGGGATGGGACTGGGACCCGGTCACTGGTGAGAGAGAAATACTCTCCGAGGAGCTACGACTTGCTGTCGACGAAGGCCGGGTCGGCTATGATGAGACGGGCAGACTACAGATTGTCGAGGCACAGCCCCGAGATGCCATTTCCTAGCAGATGGGAGGAGATTAAAGGCCTTGCGCTTCGCAGAATTTGCGGATATGTAAGGAGTGCTGCATCATTTTGGTGAAGTACCTGGGAAGGGAGGCATTCTGAGCTTCAAGTATATTGTGCTCGCCTCTCCACTACTGCCTAGCTACAACTACTGCTAATCGACGTGTCACCAGTTGACGCTCTTCACATGTGAGCGATACGGAAGCTTGTGTGGGTCTTCACTATAAAGAGATAGAAAACGCTCGTAACCGGGCCAGCAAGGAACACGGGAGCCGCGGGAGTCACGGGAGTCACGCGACATCGCCAGGCTGAGAAATTTCTCCGAAGCTCACCTTCAAAACACGGACGTGTAACGCAGGGTGAGCATCATCACCCTCGCACAGGATTTTCACCTTGCTGATACCTTCAAACACGCACGGCTCCTTGCACCGTCCGCCCATCCCGTCTGCTGACTGGTCTCCCATCTTGTCACTGGCTTCTCGGTCATTTGTTTGTCTCTGTCTCTCTATGAAGCCTACTTCCCCCTCCCACTCTGTCGCCATGGTCACCTCCCCTTCTCCAATCCCCTCACCACTTACACAACAACCACCTCACACAACCACCTCCGTTTTTGGTCTGAAAAATCACCGCTGATCGCGAGGTTTCTACTACCGCAAAGATGAAGACGCCCTCCCTCCATCTCGTTGGCCTCCTCGCCACCATCGTCGGGCTCCTCGTCGTCCCTCTCCAGGGACAGGGCTACAACGAGTCCTGCACGATCGGGGGCGCCTATTTCTCCGAGAAGAAGTTCCTCGGCATGTTCTGCCAGAACAACCTCAAAGGCATTCATGGCTACAACTGGACTTGGTAAGCAGCAGACCCTGCCCCGGGTGACGGAGCTTTCCCCCATACTACACACACATACACACACACACTCGCTCTCTCTCCCCTCACACTGGCCACAAGCACACTCTCTCCCAATTATTCGGAGTATTAGCAGCTGACAAAAGAAAAACATAACTCGTAGGATCGATCTGGACTGGTGTCTCCAGAACGATGGAGGAACTCTCCAGCCGACGAAGTTGTAAGACGACGCCACCTCCTCACTTTCTCGCATCATGGGCTGCAAACAGAGATCTTCCTTCTGACTTCATAAATTGGAATCGACGAACCAACCAACAGCGGTGCGTTCTCAAGCTCTTGCATCACCTGCGACTTTGACATGAAGTCGAAGGGCGGCGACCTCAAGTGCAGCTGCTCTGATGCCATGGGCGTGAGCCATGACAGCACCGTTGACTTGAGTGAGTACCCTCTAGTTAGTGCCTTATAGTAATTTCCCTGATTCTGCTTCACTTTACCTTCCCTCCTGTGCCTCGCATGCCCTCAATCCCTTGAGGACAAGTCGCACAAGAAACAAACAACACCCACGAGAGTGACACTGACAGTTGGTGGGGACAATGTCACAAATATAAAAAAAAGACAAGATCATCTGGGTCGACGACGGCGCCATGGGTTGTTTCGACAAGATCGGAAACAAGAGCTGGACCGGCCCGACGCGGTGCCAGACATGCTAGCTTCCTATATAGGGTCCCTAGGCAGTCTCTCTGCTGGGAAGTGGCCTTTCGTCTTTTCTTCTCTCCCGAGATGGTGGCTCTTGGGAATTGCTCCCTTGCTTGGGCCACCCTCTGTCTCTATTGTCTCATCCATTCACATGAGCAGGTTTTCTTTTCCTTTTTCAGGTTGCCAGGCACAGCTATCTACCTAGGTACCTACCAGAGCGCTCGAACGTGTAAATTTTTGGCGGTCCCAGTGAGGGTGACTAGCCTCTAAAACAGCCACCCAACCCAGACGTTTTTTCCCAGTGACGCGTTTCCTGACGCGTTATAGGCCATAAAGCGGTTTCCCAAGCGTTTAACTCGATCGTTTTGGAAAGGGCAAATACTCGTTCTCTTTTCATTCCAGCCCTACATATAGGTAGTTGAGTGCCTCCCGAGAAAGGAGACGGGTACGACTCTCTCCAGACCAAAGATGCCGTGAGGTCCCGTGAGACAGGAAGCGCGAAGCAAGGGCATAGCACGAGCTCAGCCCAACCCATCATCCCTTCAATCATCCTCACCCGCATGGTCCTTGTCCTAGATTCTCCCGGCCTCCCACCTTGCCTCGTCCAACTCCTCAAGCTTCTTCCGCAGCGTATGGCCCCGAAGCAGGGCAGAAAGGTCGTCCGCTGTGAGCGGCATCCGGCCGAGAGTCCCCACGGAATGGAGCTCGATGGCCGAAACGGTATCCCCGGGCATGTCCCGTCGAAGGAGCGGCCACAGCCACAGCTCAGACGGCGCAGGGACCGGAGGCGCTTTTCGGGTCTGGGCCGAGGGCAGCCACTGAGGCGACAGCGGCGGCGCTGGCTGGCCTGGTGCCCTCCGCAACCATGTACGATGCTGCACCTGCTCTCCGATCCAGCGGAAGCTGTACATCCTGTCGTAGCTGCAGGAGCAAGGTGTCTCCCTGTCGTTGTGAGGACCACTGTGGCCAGGCGTAGCCGCCGCCCCGTAGCTTCCGGCCCCAGACCCATTGACGATCGCCCAGCACCAATCCGCGAGCCGGCTGTGCAGCTTGATGAAGGCGGCCATGTCCATCCCGCCGCGGAAAAACCACCACTTGACGATGCCCCGGTTCAGCTTCTCCCGGAGCATGAGACCCTGACGTCGATATTCGTGGTGATCCGCCTCGGCGGACAGGTAGCCCTCCCATCTCAGCCCGAGATCGGGCGCATTTCGGTGCTAGTCAGTTGGTTTTAGGCTTCACCACACAGGTAGTCACGTGATACCCCTTTTAGGTTCCTGATTCCCTTTCCATTCACTTGATAGCCTCCCTACCTTTTAAGTAGTTCGCCCCTCTTTCCAAAGATCAGAGATTTCCTCCCTCTACACAATCACTCACTCTACACAATCAATCAAGCACTTCTCTAGATCTCTTCTGGTTATGAGCCCGGTCTGCGTCTCTCCTCGCGCATTCGCCCTCTGAGGCGCATTCCCTCTGAGGACCTCTCCCTTCTTTTTCTGAGATCTAGACAAGACGACAAGCTTTTTTTCTGGCGCCATATCTCGTCCTCCAGGTTGCGCATCCCAATTGGATCCTCGGCCCTGAGCCTTCCGAGAGACTCGCGGTCCAGCTTCAGCCCCCTAGTGGCCCGTTGCGGATCCTGGCGCAGGGCCTCCCTGTGCCAGATCTCGGAGATGGAGTCGATGCAGAAGCTGTACACCTGGTTTCGGAAGCGGAGCAAGAAGTTCATCAAGACGAACTCCTCGTCCATGTCTGAGAAGTCTGTCATTGTTATCACCATGTTGGTAGAGACGTTGAAGAGGAGTCGATATTATTTCGTGGTGCGTCCTCTTGCGTCATTTGTGGTCGTATGCCGTCGCCGTGGGCATGGCGGTGTGGTGGGATATAGATGAAGCTGGGGGGATTCAGAAAAAGCTAGAGAAGAGGAGGAAAGCGCGGTTTATATACCTGAGAGCCCGGGCCTTTCCTCGCTCACTGCAGTCGGCGGGACATGAATCACCAGCGAGTGAATAGCAAATAGAGCCCAAGCTCAGACCCAAAACTGCTCTTGTTCACGTTCTCGAAAGGTGTTACTAAATACCAAGCAGCTTAGATGTAACAAAACAAACGGCCGTGGCTAGCGCCGGCGTCGATTCTTTTGATATCAAAACCCATTCCATACCTAGGTAGGTATCCATTCCATTCCTATATCGCCACCTTCAGCCATTCTCGAGAGAACCCCCTTGGCCGAGACTGACAGTTTGACTCGATATCATTCACGCAACTTCTGCCTCCCTGCCTCCCTGCCTCCCTCCCTCCTCGCTTGAACGGCTACAATCATTGCCCTTAACTTTTCAGAAATGAGAAATACAAGATAACGAAGATGGAAAGAAGAGACATAGAAGGGAAATGTGGTATCAGGCCCCACCTATCCAATAAACTCGGTCGTAAGCAACGTCTCCCACGGCTTGCCGGTATCCCATGCCTTCTGCATCAGCTCCCTGGCTCTACGGACCTGTTTTGTTGATTCACGCAAGAAGAGAAGGTTAGCGAATGGCAGTTCAACGAGGCCGTGTAGGCAAGGTTGGTAGGCAGGTGACGTCGATAGGTAGGTGAAGTCGATAGGTAAGTAGAGAGCAGCAAGCCCATCAAGACGTCCCTCTCGCTCGCTCACCACCTCACAACCTAGTTAAGTGCCTAGGTAAGGTAGTTAGGTAAGGTAGTTTAGTTATCAACTCACCTGTTGCATCCCAGTCTTCTCCACAAGACCCATCCTCTCCATGATGACCCTCCTCTGCGCCTCGTCCTTGGTGTCGCACCCGGCCGTGAACATCGGAAACACGAGGCACCCCTCCGTGGTCCCGCCCCGCCGCACCTCGTCGACGCACGCGATGATCTTCGCCGTGCTGTCGCGCACGTCCGCGTGCGACGCCGGCTTGCCCAGCACGCGGCGGTGCAGGTGCGAGAGACCCGCCCAGTGGTACGCGCGGTTGCACGCCGACATCTCGGTCGTGTTCCACCGGGCCACGTCGTCGGTGAAGGTCACGTGCGGGCAGGGGCGCGGCGGCAGCGCGATGCTGCGCATGAGGTCGCGCTCGAGGTCCTCGGCCTGCTTGACGAACTCGGGTGGCAGGGTCCATTGCTCTTCCTCCTCGTATTTGGTGACTGTTGATGTGCTTACTCCACCTGATCCCCCTTTTTTGGTTCGGTCCTTTTCGGCTGCGTCTCCTTCCGCCGACAGCGGCCCCTTCTTTCCTGTCAGGGTGTTTTTCGCCTTCTCTTTGTCCTCCCGGAACTTCTTCCGCTGCAGCTCGCACTGCCGCGCCAGCTCGGCTATCTTAGCCAGGATATATACGCAGGCGGTCGAGAAGCCCATTATGCAGTCGATCTCGTCGTCGTCCTCGTGCGCGTAGACCTTGTAGTCGAGAATCCAGTCGCTGGCCACGTCGCGGACGCCCCCGCCGCTGAGGCTGCCGAGCACGTCGATATATGCGAACCAGCTCCAGAGGAAATTGCACACCTGGATCTCATCGAACTCCTCGATTGGGCACTGTGGGCTCGACGGCCGGGACCAGCGCAGGCCGCCCGGTCGCGCAATGATCAGCTCGCGCGCCAGCGACAGGTGGCGCTGCCAGGAGATGTGGTACCCGAACGCCGTGGGCGAGATGATTTCCAGGGAGGCGAGCATGATGGCCGTGGCGACGTTCGTATTCGAAATGCTCTGGTTCGGGTCGTTGAGCGCGTGTCGTAGTGCCGGGAAGATGTCCTGCACCCATTCGCCGATGCGATGTATCGGTTCTGGGTGGTTAAGGATTTTGGCGCGATGCGAAGCTAAGATGGGCAAAGGGTACGATTAGCCAGGGCCGAATATAGTGCAGACAATATGGCGCTGGGTGTCTGGCCAACGTTTCGTACCGGAGTAGGCCAGCATGAGACTGAGTAGGTGATCGTTCTTAAGAGCAAGCAGTGGAAGAATTGTCCTGAACGGGTTGGACGCGGGGCCATCGAAAGGTACAAGAACTGGAGAAAGGGTTAGTAGGCGAACAAAAGACGCAGCGGGAGATAAGGCAATGAAGCTTAGAGGTTTTACTGAGGCGGGCTGACTGACCTTTGGCCGTGTGGTCGATGAAATGATGCTATTTTGAAACATATTAGTTTCGACTCAGGGGAAAGCGATGTTTGTGCAAGCATAGGTGGATTAGAGGTAAGCAATGCTTACAAAATACTGTTTTATATATTACACGAGTTAGCAGAGTGTACCCAAGAAAGAGGAGATAGGTATAGAGAGTTGAACATACCAAGATATTCATTGGGTTGTCTCGGAGCCTTTAGACGTAGCGGATGAGGAGGCCATTGTTAGCGATCAAACATATTATGCACTAAGTTGGCAGGAAATTGGGAGGAGAAGCGAAGATGACCGCGGTAACGTACTTGGGCGGTAGAGGCTCGAACTTGTGCGGAATTTGAACACGGACGGGCCTGTCATAGTAAGAGACACCGGGTCCTCGGTCGTGCTCATGTTCGGGAAGCAGACCTAGCCCGATGGCATGGTGGTCGTGGAGAGGGAGGCTGAACGTCTCATCCAACGGGCCACGCAGGATGCTAGCTATATCGTGAACGTGAACGTCGTGGTGATGGTGGTCAGGATGGAACGCGTAGGGGGTTGGTTTGAGGGCATTGACGTCGTCGTTTGTTCCAATGTCGAGGTCCTGCAGTCCGTTGTCATAGCCGTATGTCTTCATCGTGTTCGCGGCCATAGAGCCTCCAGCCGTCCCGATCCGGCCGCCGGCGAGGGATTCTTGTATGATTTTATCCATCAAAGGGGCAGGGAGGGGGAGGGGGAGAGGTGGCTGGACCAGGAGCTCCAGCGGGTCGGCGAGAAGCGAGGAAACAGACATCCTCGGGATCTCTGCCGCCGCCGCCGCTGCCGCCGCCGCTGCCGCTGCTGCCGAGACGGAGCCTGGGGCGCCCGGATTTCTAGGGAAGGGCGGCACTGGAGCGGCAGCTGTGCGAGCTTGTGACGCGGACGACTCGCTCCCGGTTAAGGAGAAAGGCGTGCCTGGCGTGGGAGGAGAGCCTGCACCTGCGCCAGCGCGTGAGCCGGCACCACTGGCTCCGGCGTTGCCTGTCGAGCCAGTGGACGCCCCTTTGAGCCTCGGTGGCGGCGGGCCCCTACTCACGTCGCTGCTCGATGCGGAGAACGATGACACTGAGTGTGCGGATCGAGCGCTGCTCCCGCCGCTTCCACCGGGACCGCCGCGCCTGGCGCGTTTGCGGGGATGCTGCGGCGACGAGTGGGAACGGCCTGAGGAGCCGTAGACGTCGCCCTCGGCGGTCAGGGGTTTCGCAGTTGGAGGGCCAGCGACCTCGGTGGAGGTGGAGGTGGAGGGCGCAGAGGGCGCAGAGGGCGCGTCCACAACGACGAAGGTGGCGGAGGCATTTTTGGACGGATGAGCCGATTCCGGACTCTCCGCAGACGCTCCGGTCGGGCTCGGCTCCGGTTCCGGCTTCGACAGGGACGAAGACGGCCCGTCAAAAGTGACGATCTGGATGCTGGGCCTCTTGGTACGTCGCCCCTCCCAGTTCAGACGGATGCTGTAGTCGCACTTCTCGCCGTTCTTCTGGCAACTAAAATAGCGAGGCACCACTTGTTATGAACGGCGCACAATGATGGTAGAGGGCAGAAAGGAGTGGGTTCTCCTCAGCGCCGAGATGGTCGCCGAGGTCAGAGCAGAGACAGATCAAGCAGCAAGAAAGAAATCATTTATTTCCTACTTTTGACAAACAGGCTTTTCCTCATCGCACTTCACCTTGCGAGCTTTGCAGTTCCTGGTGTATTTGCGAAGCGCGCGCATTAGCGATCATTGTAGACACCCGCGACAACTACGAGATCAGGAGTTGGGGTCAAGGCCAATTGCGGCGGCGATATGCAATTGACGAGGTGGAGACCCGACTCTGGGACGGGAAGTGGGAAACAACAGAAATGGGACGTGAGGTCGTACCAGCAGCCGTTCCGGCTCCGGCGCTTAGGCTCCGGTGCGCCAGGCTTTTTCGGACGCGGCATGGTGAGGCGGCGCGGTGGCACGGCGGCGACGCTGATGCCGACGCTGATGCTGATGCTGATGCTGATTCTGAGGGTGGTGCTGATAGACCAAGGTCTAGATCTAGGCCTGCGCCTGTATCGGCAGCGGCGATAGGGGGAGCGGGAGCGGGGCGGAGATCGACTCGCACTCGACGGAGCCGTCCGTCATAGTCCCAGCCTTTACCCGCCCGGATCGGGTCACGGGAGGCCGATTTCCTTCTCGGGAGTGGCAGGCCGCCGCTGCTGAGGAGATGGCGATCGCAGCAGGCACCAAATGCGTCCAGGCGATGCGTGGACTCTCTCATCATCTGCAAGGCTGGGCAGCACAGCACCAGGAAGGGGCCGTCCGTGGAGGGAGATTGGTGCTGGTCTTTGTTTTGTTTGTCTCACTCCTTCCTGTCTTCCAGATTGGGGTTTGAGCCGGAGAGAGAGAAGGAGAGAGACACGAGGGAAACACCAGAGAACTTCTACCTCTCAGCAGCCCAATTGACTGAGTGGCTTGATGGAGGGGACGCTCCAGGTTCTTCTTCTTTTCATTGGCACTAGCCCTCTCACGCGCCGTGGCTTGTTGACTGACCCCCCGCCTTTTTCTCCATTTCCTAGAGCCGGAGCAGACCGAGCCCACGCCTTCTGGGGTGTGGGTCCCAGGGCACCCCAGCAGCTGGGGTGGGCCACTGGGCAACTGGGCCGCACTGGACCGTGGGCAGCCCTCCCTCTAGCTGGTCCCGGAGCCCGCCGCTCCTCAAGGACACCGCCGTTGGCGCTGTGCATTTGCATGTACGCCTGTACTCCGTTCAAGCGTGCATATGAAAAAAGAACGGCTGGAGCCCGCCCCGGGGAAGCTCAGGTGTTGGCTCAGGTGTTGAGGATCCCTGCTCAAACCGAACCACGAAGTGCGGTACGTCAGGCATTTGAGATCAATCACCCTGGAAGTTATCGTTCGTACCTTGCAACAGGCAATTCCTTCAAGGCAACCTATCTAGCCGTTCCGAGACAGCCCGATGGCTAGCTGAGGGTGAGCCAAGCAAGGCTCCCCGGGAAAAAGAAAACAGAAGCGAAAAAGCAAAGCACCTTAACTGACGCGACAACATGCTACGCTGTCTATGACATGCGCCGTGAGTGATTGCCGAACGACAGGGATTCGCGGCGACTGCGTTTCAGGGCGTAAAAATACGCAATAAGCAACATGAAAAATGAAGCGGGGGTATCTGGACTGGTAAGTTGTTGGGGCCATGGAGGTGGCTGGCTGATAGCTGGCTCTCGTAGCTACAGCTTTTGTTCTGCAAGTCTTTACAAAATTTTCTCTCCTCAATGCAGACGGGTACCGCCGGATATCCAAGTGGAATAGATATCTGTATACACGTGAATTACCTCAAGTACCCGAGGCATTCGATGCGCCACGGCGACCCTTAGCTACAAAATATCGATGTTGACTATCTTGATGTCCTCCTCCGGCTTCTCCTTATAAGTCCGGACGTTCTCGATCTTGTGGATCACGTCAAATCCCTGCACGGCCCGACCAAACACGGTGTGCTTCTTATCCAACCACGACTACAAGCAGTCATCGTCAGTACATTTTGCTCTGTGGCCACGTGCACGGGGGAGGAGGAGTGAACTTACCGCTTTCTCGGTCGTGATGAAGAACTGGCTCCCATTGGTATTCGGCCCGGCGTTGGCCATGCTGACCGTGTATGGCTTGTCGTGCTTCAAATTGCTGAACTCATCCTCGAACTCCCGTCCCCAGATGCTCTCGCCGCCCGTGCCGTCGCCCAGAGGGTCTCCGCACTGGATCATGAACTTGCGGATGACGCGGTGGAAGATCGTGTTATTGTAGTAACCACGCTTGGAGTGGGTCACGAAGTTCTCCACGGCCTTGGGTGCGGCATCCGGGAACAACCGGATTTGTATGTCGCCGTAGGTCGTGTGAATCACAGCCGCAGTGCCCGACTCTACCTTTTTCTCCTGCGTCTTCTTGAGACCGCCCAGCACGGTGGGCTTTTCGTTCTGCACGTCTCGGGTCGATTTGGAGATCTCCTCGTCGTTCGTGAACATGTAGAAGCGGACCTTGCCGGCTCCAGTCGCCACGAGGATCGGATCCCTGGCCTCTGATTCCTCCAAGAGCGGGTTGCTCGAGGCTGCCATTGCCACCGTCGTCACCCCTTTCTTTTGTGGCTGGCCTTGGTAGAGAGCCAGATTCAAGGCCCTGAAGTTCTCGTCCTTGCCGAACACCTTGACCACCTGGTTGGTGTATGTGTTTAAAACTTTGACGCCGAGGATCGACCCGTACAGGATAAAATGGCCTGACTCGTCGAATATCACGTTGAATTTCTCGAGCAGCGACGGCGCGTCCAGTTCACGCTCCTGCACCATGCGGCGACGAAACTCCGTCTCGTCCAGCTTTTGCAGGGCGGTACCGGCCTGTTGCATCTCCTCGATCGTCCGCAACGACTCATCGTACGTACGATACAGCTTCGCCGAGGCAAAGTCGAAGATGCGGATCTTGCGATCCGGAGTAGAGAACGTGGCGAACTTGTTACCCGACGGTGATATAGAGAGCGACGTTGGCCGCGACTTCGCCTTTTTAAACTCAAAGAGGTTTGTTGAGCTCTTATACTCGAAGACATTGTCAGGCTTCTCGTAGCTCCCGTGCGGCGTCCAGTATTCGATCATGCCTCCTTCATCCGCCGACACAACGCAGTCGAAGGGCTCGTTGAAGGCCATCAACGAAACGACGCTCCTATGGAGGCCCTTGATTGTGTGAACCGGCTCGCTTTTCTCCCCCCTTCCGTCGAGGATATGGATTAGGGGCTTCTCCGACTCCGACACCGCCAGCAGCGGCAGGGAGGCGCCCTTCTTGTGAACCCAGCAGACACACCTGGGTACGAACTCGAGCGGCACCATTGCCAGGAGGTCGAACGTGATCACATCGAAGATCTTGATTGACTTGTCGGCGCCGGCGGTGGCGAAGCTGCGTCCGTCTCGGCTCACAGAGACAGACCGTATCTCCCCCGGGTGGGGCTTGAACTCCTTGACAAACTCGATGCCCTGAGCTACCTTCTTCCAGAACTTGACCACTCCGTCTTCTGAGGTTGTGACGAGGAACTCCGTGAGTGGCGTCACCGTCACAAAGGAGAGCTGCTCCTTATGCATGAGTGACTTCGAGTACCGCGCTGATTTCGGTAAGGCAGACGTATAGAGCTTCTCGTAGGGCAGGACGCGACGCTTCTTCTTGGGAGCCGCCGAGGGCAGCTGAGGGCCCATGTCATCATCGTCGGAAGAACTTGCTACATAGGCAAACAGTCAGCAAAGAGTCGATTCGTTGTTTGGCCCGCAGAGAGACGCCAGCGGTTGGGAAATACCTTCGTCATCCTCGTCAACGATCTCGGAATGGCTTCGTTTGTTCGACCTCAAGTTGTCTTCTGAGGCATCGCCTGCCATCTCGTTAATCAGCAGGAGGTCGTACGATTTTTTGAGCTTTAGAACACATTTAAGGTATCCAGGTTTCCGATCGTAGGCTTCCTAGCTTCGCACGCTTTTTCATCGGGTGGTGATGGTTGACGTTCTTGGGTGATCTTTGGGTTTGCGACCGCTCGGGTCCTACCCCAAATCGGCATCAGCGCACTGACCACAGCGCGTCGGTCCGGGCTGGCCCACACCAGCTCCCAGCGAAGCAGAGTAACTCTCAGGGGGCACCTTTTGTATGCCACATGATTTCTAGCAACCTACATGGCTCCTATCACTGGGTTTTGTTTGACTGGTAGGTTTGGGGCTAAGGTTGGCGGTAAATTCCTTGAGCCTCTCGTCTCGGCCACTCGCCAGAGAGTCAGAGTGAGATTCGAGTGGAGTGGATATTCCCCCACTGTCGACCTTAAAAGCAGGTTATTGTCGGAACACTTGACATTCCGTGATGTTGCGCCTCAGCGCTCGCGATGACGTTAGAAGGCCTGTTTGGGCATGTATGCTAAAGGCTTTTTGGGGCCATGGATGCCCGGACAGTTGGCCGGGGAGCACGGTTGGCCCGCACCCCGTAACCGTCAGGTTTGGCATCTGATCCTCGACGAAAAGATCCCCGCGAGGACTACGAAAAAATTGTGAAAAAAAGGAAATATAAAGAAGGGGAGATATGCTCTTCTCCATTTTATCGCCGGCTTGCTTTTGGTTTCGTTCCGATTCCTGTAGCATTTAATCTCGACTCCTCAACCACCTATTGTCGACGTCAAGCATTCAAGCAGCATGGCCAAACCTCTAAGGCATCCCTTGCAGCGAATAGCGTCACCATCACGGACGTTTTCATTCGTTCTCCATCTCGTCGGCCTGATTGCCTTCTCATTGTCCTTCCGGTCCCTTTACACGTTCCCGACCCCCGTTTCAGATGGCTATGGCGGAAGCTTTCAGTTCCTCACTATCATCGGGTTGGCGCTGGCGGCGTTGGCCTTCGCCTTCGGGATCTTGGCCGACTTGACTCTCAACCCTACTTTCTTCGCCGCCAAGAACTTCGTGTCGATATGTTCGAATCCTCTCGAAGTCCTCATCAGCGTCCTTTACTGGGGCATTTCTCTATACGACAAGTCGCTGCTTTTCCCGCCAGAGTTGCAGCTACCGTTTCTGGTCGACTTTGGCTTCCACGCCATGCCTGCCATCATGCTCACGCTTGATCTGCTGTTCTTCAGCCCGCCGTGGACCATCAAAATGAACGGTGCTTTGGGGCTCAGCATAGTGCTCGCATTTATGTATTGGGGCTGGGTCGAGCATTGCTTTACTCACAATGGGACGTGAGTTACCGAACAGCGACTTGAGGTAGATGATATTCTTCTTCGTCCTACCTACTGGCTAACGTACACGCCTGAATAAGGTACCCGTATCCCCTTTTCGAGGTGCTCACCACCCCTCAAAGGGTCGTCCTCTTCACCTGCGCCGGCGCCATCGAAGCTGCCAGCACTATGGCGCTGAAGTGGGTTTATGGCCAGTTGAATGGGATCGAGGAGTTCAAGCGGGAGGCCTTGAGGCCGGCAAAACTGGATTAGAAGGTATCTTCATCCATGGACACCAAAGGAGAACGACGGGCGACCTCGAAACCTCGACCGCGCATGCCACGAGGCTGCCCTCTCCTCCAAATTCCAAGTCCATCGAGGCTCAACCGTTCGATTTATGTCCTCTAGCTCTTTTGAACGGATAATTTTATTTCTGCCGCCGACAGGAACTCCCTTCATGTCAAGCAAATTGTAGGAGTACCTTGGGCCAAAGGTTGGAAAGCACACTCCCAATATAATATGTGTCCTGCTCAACCGCTTTTGTCCCCCGCAGTCGCACGCGACATTGTGGACCAATTATCGTGGTTCGACCCCTCCGACTCGGCCTTACGAGCCTTGCCACCACGATTCTCTCACCATTGCTTCGTTTGCCTGGTACTTACCGTACGATAAACTGTCATGACGTATCATTGCATCGCGCCGGTAATAGGAAGGGATGGGCACGCCAACAATAAACGATAGGGGCTTCTCTGTGGTGCATGAGCCTGATGGTGGCACTGCGGTGGTCGAGTAGGTTCTCACCTATCCTGAAAACTGCCAGTCTTCCTTGCGCAACACATAGACACTGACTACCTAGCTACCTACCTACCAACCATATCAACACCATACAGCATTGTAATTGTACACGGCTTGCAGGGCCATCCGTACAAGACATGGGCAAGCACGGCAAAGAAATCTGCCAACGTCGCGCCCAAGGCCGAGACGGCCAGTTCATCGAAGCCGGAGCCAGATGTCAGACCAGATAACCGCAGACACTCCTTGCGCGCGGCGGTCTCGAAGATATTCAAAAACGATGCGTCGCAGACCTCGCCCACGGATGGCTCTGTTTCAGCCTCGGGCAAAAACAGACGTCGTGAGGGTTCATCGTCTTCCTCGGTCTTCTGGCCCAAAGATTTTCTTCCTCACGGCTGCAAGAACTCCCGAATTATGGTCTACGGCTACGACAGCCTGGTCACCAAGTACCTGGCCGCTGGGACGAACGAGAATAACATCTTCTCGCAAGGGAAAGACATGTTGTTTGAACTCGCCCGCGAGAGGGAACTTAATCGGCCCCTGATATTCGTTGCTCATAGCCTTGGCGGCATTGTCGTCAAGGAGATGCTGGCAAGATCAGCAGCTTCCACGGAGCATGCGCTCGCCAACGTCGTGAGCTCCACAGCCGGCATCATTTTTCTCGGAACACCTCATCGGGGCAGTCAGGGGCTGGCCGCTCTAGGGGAATGGGCGCGGAGTTTTGCCAGCAACAAATTGCGGTTCCGGACGAACGCCTCGATCATCAATGCACTAGGCCTGAAGTCTACTGACCTGGAGAGGGCACAGGAAGCCTTTTCCGTCCTCTGGCAGGAACATGGCTTTCGGGTAAAAACTTTTCAGGAGGGCTTCGGCTTAACGGGTATCAACCTCGGCCGACTGGGAGAAAAGGTTGTCCCCGACTTTTCGTCACTGATCGGCGATGCCCGTGAGCGAGCCGAAACGATCCAGACCAATCACATGGAGATGTGCCGCTTCACGGAGCCCGACGACCCTAATTACCGAAAGATTGCGAGCGAAATCGTGTCCATATATACATCGATCGCAACGAACCAGACCGAACACTCGCGTCGGCCGAACACAGCGAACAGCCCGGATATCCCTGCAGCCGTACAGTGGGCATCTGACGAGGATGACGCCCTTCAGTCCCTGAGATTTCCGGGGATGTTCCAACGCCTGAACAGCCTGGAAAGGCCGACCGACATGACTTGCAGCTGGCTTTTACGCCAACCAGCTTTCCGACGGTGGCTCGACGGCGATAATACCGGTGATCCCGTCTCAACGCCGGCCGGGCTGATCTGGATTAAGGGCAAACCAGGGGCAGGAAAGTCGACGCTGATGAAGCATGCTTTCCTTCAAACATCGGCGAGGCGGGATCAGTCGGACTGCTCCGCGGCATCCTTTTTCTTCAACGCCAAGGGAGACGACTTGGAACACTCACCCCTGGGTCTGTTCAGGTCCTTGCTGTACCAGCTTCTCCCTCATTACCCCAAGTACCTCAAGCGCCTGGTTGAGCTAAGAAAGGGGCAATGGGAGATGCCCGATGGCTTCAACGAGGAATCTGAGCTCAGAGCCCTTTTCCAGTCAGTTTTCACCGAGAGGAGCACAAGGCGAGCTATCATCTTCGTCGACGCCCTCGATGAGTGCGACGAGCGGGCCATACGCGACCAGGCCTACTTTTGGGGAGACATAACCAAGCGTGCCCACGAAACCGGTGCTGCGCTTAGCGTTTGCCTCTCTAGCAGACACTTCCCCTCGATCACACTGCGCGACTGTCTCGAGATCGTGGTGTAAGCCCACAACGGACTGGACATCATGACCTATGTCAATCGGAAGCTGAACCTTTGCATCAAAAGTGACGGCCCAGAGTTGAGGGCGCTGAAGGACAAGATCATGGAGAAGTCAGCCGGCGTGTTCCTCTGGGTGGTGTTGGTGGTGGATTCTGTACTGCAGAAGCGCGATGAGGGCAAGAGCTTAAAATACTTGCTCAAGGACGTCGACACCATTCCCGAGCAGCTTGAGGACTTGTTCTCACAGATCCTCACTCGAATACCCGCAAATTCGAGAGAGATCACACTCCGATTATTCCAGTGGGCGGTACTGTCTACTGCGCCTCTTCGAGTGTACGAGTGGCACCACATCATGGCCTTCATCCAAGGAGGCCCGCCCGCCTCCCTCCAAGAGTGGAGGATGTCGGACCAATATATCGAGACAGACGAGCAGCTTGAAAAGCAGATCCGGACCCTCTCGGGGGGTCTCGTCGAAGTGGCCAGCACAGGCGTTCTGGAGCCTCTATCCGCGGGTGCCTCGGATCACCGGAACGACTCGGACCTTGGATCGTTCTCTGCTAGGGCCGGGTCACTCGATTTCGACGTAGGCGAGACTCGTCTTGTCCAGCTGGTTCACGAATCTGTGAGGGAATACTTCCTGCGAGGTGATGGATTTCGCACGCTTGGGACTGAAAACCCGACCAATCCCATAGGCGAGGGTCACATTACAATCATGAACACAATCCTCGACTACGTCCGCATTAAGGAGCTGGACGCTCTCGTTGAAGCTCGCGGCGTGTCTGAGAGTAAACATCGGCCACCAAGCGCTAGATCTTCGAGATCAAATAGCGTCCAAAGCTTTCATTCGGCTGCGAGTCATGAGAGACATCAGGACGGCGACACATCAGCCTACATTTACCAGCCGCCGGTAGCGATGTCAGAACATGTCGACGGCGAAGGCAACTCTGCGCAGAAGGAGACTCGTCCTCCCCAACCCGAACTCAACCCTTTCGACACATCCTCTTTGTCTCTCCCTCTCAGCCGGCAGTCCTGCGTCCTAGAGGCACACCCGGCCCTCCTATCCTATGCGACATCTAAGATGTTTGAGCATGCACGACTGGCAGACGCCACCGAAGCGGCCCCCGACCGGATTGTGCTTCGCCTTCTGGAGTCAGCATCCTGGACAAGATGGCTCATGCTTTGCGAGGACCTTCCCCGTACAACCGGCCTGCTGTGTTACGCGGCGGACCTTGAGCTCTCCTCATGGGTCAGGGCCATCGGAGGCCAACCGAACCTATCTCGTGGGTTGGTACAAGATGCGGTGGTGGAAGTCTTGGGGAGGTCTAATCTAAGGGCAATAAGGACGCTCCTGGAGCATTTCCCGGCGTCTCGGCTCTTCGAACTATGGGGACTATGGGGACTGTTACCAATGCTCCTGATCGTCGTCCGTCGGCAGGACATTGCCGTCGCTTCAGAGCTTCTCCGTCACGGCGCTGACGTAGATGACCGTGGCGGTATCGCGATGGAAACGGCGCTTCACATTGCTTGCGACTCTTCTCCTCCTAGTCATGCTATCGTGGACCTGCTATTGCAGAATGGGGCAGATGTGAACGCCACCGACAGGTACTCACAGACCCCTCTTTTCCGTTTGTGGGAGACTAAGTGTTCCATCGATGTGAACCACACCTCTGTCCTCCGCCTCCTGATCAAGCACGGGGCAGACGTCCGCGGTGTTGATGAGAACGGGTACACAGCCTTGTATCGTGCCGCGGGATTTGCCAACAAATCTCTGCCATCTATGGCTTTGTGCGAGGCCATTAAGATGCTCCTAGACGCAGGGGCAGCCCCCGATGCCAAACCCAAGTTCGGCGAAATGGCACTGCACATTGCCGCCCGCTCTGGAGACCGGATGGTCGTGGCCGAGCTGGTTCGGGGCGGGGCAGATGTCTACGGGCGCGATGCCCTCGGGTACGTGCCGTTGCACTATGCGGTTGAAGACCACGACGAGGGTATGGTAGAAGAGCTGCTGGGGCACATGAGGTGGACTGTCGACGTGCCAAGTAATGGCGGACACACGCCTCTCGATTTTGCCCGCAAGCGTCCGAACTGGAGGGAGTCCACTCGGAGAATCATCAGAATGCTCGAGGCTCGGCGCGATGGGCCGCCCGAACCACCGCCGACCCCTGACGCGATGGTCGTGGATTCATAGTAGGATGTTCACACTGTATCTCTGGCCACGTCCTTAGCATCAATCTCTTCTTTCTAAATATTTACCTGGGTACTGATACTCATTTTCTCTCTCTGTGGGGGGGTAACTACCCAGGTACCCGCCCTACCTGGTACTGATACTCATTTTCTCTCTCTGTGGGGGGGTAACTACCCAGGTACCCGCCCCTAATCGAGGGAGGACTACATATTACTAGATAGAGTGTTGGAAACGGAGTCACGCCTCGAAACCATTCATCAAAGAAGCCTCCGTAGCTTTTCGTCACCACAGATCGCAGTCCTCTTCTTCACCTTTTTTTTTTCGTGCGCCCTCCAGAAGACATTTATGAACCCTGAGCCCTGAATGATGCCCTGTACCCGATCATGGACATGCTTAGTCATCTACGAGGGTCCAGCCCACTTTCCGTTCCCTCGTTCCCTCGAATACCTCCCCTCCTTTTAGCAAGCAAGAATATCGGAGCTTCGATCGATCCACAAAATTCGAGTCACCGTTTCTCCCTCCCTCAAGTCTCAACGGTCGAAAACGTGCTCTCGTGCTTCCTTAGTCCATTCTGTCCCAGGTCCCTTCTCCCTTCTTTTCTGGCTTACTCGCCGCAGTTCAGTAACGATGTCGGTATGTGATCAAGCTGTTCCCTCAAACTTTGATCCCCAACTCCCCAAGATCAAGTCGCACTTACACAATTCACTGACTGGACACTGATGATGACACCACTGAATGCTAGTCCTTCTTTATTGAGAACAAAAATGTTGGCAACAAGGCCGAGAGCGAGGATTGGAGAAGTATGCCAAAACCAGCATTTGCTTTATGTTAATTGGGTCTAGACAAAAGTGACTGACAGGAGACCGTCCGACTCTATTATACGGAATATAGTCCGTGGCTACAACCCCCTAACCGCCCCCGATGTCCTACAACACGAGATCCCCCAGACTGCCAAGTCGAAGCAGACGGTGATGGAGAGCCGCGAGGAGGTTGTCGCAGTCGTCAACGACACAGACCCGAAGAAGCGGCTCCTCGTGATCGTCGGTCCCTGCTCCATCCACGACCCAGCCGCGGCGCTCGAGTACTGTGACCTGCTGGTCAAGGAGAAGGAGAGGCACAAGGACGAGCTGCTGATCGTGATGCGCTCGTACCTAGAGAAGCCGCGCACGACTGTCGGCTGGAAGGGCCTCATCAACGACCCGGACATCGACAACAGCTTCCACGTCCAAAAGGGTCTGCGCATATCACGTCAGCTCTTCGTCGACTTGACCAACCGGGGAATGCCGATCGCGAGCGAAATGCTGGATACGATCTCCCCCCAGTTCCTAGCCGATCTGCTGTCCGCCGGCGCCGTGGGCGCGCGCACAACGGAGAGCCAGCTGCACCGCGAGCTCGCGAGCGGTCTCAGCTTCCCCGTCGGCTTCAAGAACGGCACGGACGGCACCCTCGGCGTGGCCATCGACGCCATCGGGGCGGTGAAGCACCCACACCACTTCCTCTCGGTCACCAAGCCCGGCATCGTGGCCATTGTGGGCACGGTGGGCAACGACGACTGCTTCGTGATCCTGCGCGGCGGGAAGAAGGGCACCAACTACGACGCGGCCAGCATCGCCGAGGCGAAGGTGCAGCTCGCGAAGGCCGGCGTGCGCCAGCGGCTCATGGTCGACTGCAGCCACGGCAACTCGCTCAAGGACCACCGCAACCAGCCCAAGGTGGCCGCGTCGCTGGCGGAGCAGATCTCGGCCGGCGAGACGGCCATCATGGGCGTCATGGTCGAGAGCAACATCGACGAGGGGAACCAGAAGGTGCCTAAGGAGGGCAAGACCGGCCTCAAGTACGGCGTCAGCATCACGGACGCGTGCATCGGCTGGCAGGACACGGTCTCGGTGCTCGACAGCCTCGCCGCTGCGGTGAAGAAGCGGAGGGAGGTGCTTGGCGCGAGCAATTAACACTGCTCCTTCCCTTCTTTGAGATTCGATGGACTTTCGGTGGCTGCCGCTCCCCTGTCGATATAACCACTCTCTTTGAGAGGGACAGCACTGTTTGCATCCCGAAGACTGGTTCAACGAGGGTCGAAGTACGCGCCGGGACCAGTTGCTGCCACCAATCTCCGCGCATATGACAAGGAAACTTCCTACCTAGCCGATGGCATCTTCTCTCTGACAAAAAGTCTGCCCTTACGTAAGGGTATAGCGGCATTGCCTTCTTTTTCTCCTCGTATTTCTCCTTTCTTCTTGCATATATATAGGGGGCGTCTAAAATTGGCACCTTTTGCATTTTGATGGTAGCAGGGCCAGGATAGAGAAAAGAAGGAGCAAAACCCGGTTATCAAAAGTCCGTTTCATGGTAGGGGGACTACCCACCTACCTAGAAAGTCATCTAGACGCTGAACTTCGATCTGCTTTGCGAGACAATAGACACACTATTTTTCTACTTCTTTCCCCCCTGTGCCAAACCTGGTGTAAGTGAGGACGAGCTGGGGAACTTCTCATGATCGAGTAATGATGGATTAAGAGTGCAGGAAGGAAAACCGCATCTTGTCTTCTTTTCGGTGCATGTAAGTAAGTACGCTGAGGTAACATTTGTAACACGATGAAGAGACGAATGTAGGTGGCATTGACACACTGGTGCAGGGCTGTCGGCTCATTGGTTTCACTGGTTAATATGTGAGGCATCCCAGACCAGCGTAATTGCTCGCCCAATCGGCTATTGTTTAGACATAGAATCAAGAGCCATGTGGAAAACAGAAGTCAGACAGCCTTAATTACAAGAAGGAGCGCCTCAAAGATGGCTCCGAGGTGTCTTCCTCAACATGGCCCTCGTCAGACCGGCCACGTTCTGCACTCCAGAAAGGCCCATCGACTGATCCAGGTCAGCGAGGAGACTCGCCAGGACATGCTTTGCCCCAGCTCTGCCGGCGATGCCCAGGCCGTAGATCACAGGCCTGTCGACCGTCCGTTCGTTAGCAAGATGCAACACATGGGTGGAGTGGCAAGGCAAGGCAAACGAGACAGAACAGAGAAGTCCAACGTGCTTACCTCCCAACCAGAACAGCCTTCGCCCCCAGACAAAGCGCCTTCATAGCATCCTAGCCAGAGCGGACGCCCGAGTCGAACAGAACCGTCATCTTGTCCCCGACAGCGTCCACAATCTCCGGCAGCACATCCAGCGACGCCACCGCGCCATCGAGCTGCCTCCCGCCATGATTGCTCACCACAACGCCGTCCATCCCGTGCTCAAGCGCCAGCCTCGCATCCTCGACGCTCAGCACCCCCTTCAGCAAGATCGGGTTTCCCTCCCCCCACATTCTCCTCAGCGCCGCAAGGTCCTCCCACCTGTGCGCATGCCCGCTGAACGCCTCGGCCGTCCACGCCGCCGACGCCGCGAGCGGGTTGTCCTCGGGCCTGTCGCCGTCGAATCTTGCGGCGAACTTGCGCCGGAACACGGGATCGCTGAACCCGATCGCGTTGCCGCTCCCCACCGCGAAGGGCAGGAACCCGGCGTCCAGGTCCCGCGGCCGCCACGACATCGCGTACGTGTCCAGCGTGACCACCAGGACGTGGCACCCGGCACTGCGCGCCCGCGCGAGGATCGACGCGGTGATCTCGTCGTCGAGCGGCCAGTAGAGCTGGAACCACAGCCGCGGCGCGGTCGCGCTGGACCCAGCTGTGCCTTCTCCTTCTCCTTCTCCTCCAGCAGCAACAACAGCACCCGCAATATCCTCCACGCTCGCCGACGCCGCCGTGCTCACCGTAAACGGCACGCCCATCTCCGCACACGCCGCCGCCGTGCCCCTCTCCCCGTCGGCGTGGTACGCCTCCTGCACGCCCACGGGCGCCATCACCAGCGGCGTCTCGTAGCGCACGCCGAACAGGTCCACCGACATGTCGCGCGGGGCCGCGGGGCGCAGGAAGCGCGGGACCAGCGCCCAGCGCGAGAAGGCGGCCGCGTTGGCCGCGACGGTGTCCTCGCGCGCCGCGCCGCCGCGCACGTACCCGAAGGCCTCGGGCGTCATGGCCGCGCGGGCCTGCGCCTCGAGGGCCGAGGAGAGCTCCGTGGTCGTGGGCGGGGCCGAGCCGGCGAGGAGGCGGTTGCGGTAGATGTCGATCTGGTACTCCCAGTAAGGGGCCCGCTTTTGCTGGGTGGTGGTGTCATCATCTTCGCCTGCCATTGTCCGGGGCTCTCCTTACTGGGCGTCGTCTCTGGTCTGCCAACCTGGTCTGCCAACCTACCGAGGTACACTCGGAGGACGTAGAGACAAAAGGGCTCTGGCAAAGCAACTCTGTAGAGGTAGGTACCTAGGCAGGGAATCAAATCTAATCTCGGACCAGGAAACGACTATGGCACCTCCGTCATATTTCATGAGACAGGGAACCACGCCGACTAGATACAGCAGCTTGGACTAGTAGGTCAGTTGGACGTGGATGGTTAGGTAGGTAGATAGAAGTAGGTGCCAGCTCTCCAACTTGTGATTTCCGACGACGTTTAAGGGCGAGCCTGTTTGAGCGGGGTTCATCCCATCTCCACGTTGAAATTGGGGTTCAAACGCGCCGAGGTATGTGGTGAATGGGGACGGATGTGGATCGGGACTTACCTACCCCGCTGGTCATCTGGAGTGCGAGGCTGTCCGGGTACTCTAGAATCTCATGCTGTGACACGGTACATACCTGCGTTGCTTGTGCTGTCGTGCAACTGCAATGAGAAATGCCATGCTGAGATTGAAGCCGACGTACATACTACCAGTGAGGTCCTTCCTACCTCGGCCCTATGCGATCATAATTACCTATCTAGGTTACCTAGATGTAGAAAAGACGCCAAACAACCTCGAAGCAACTCCACGTGTCCTACCACCTGTTCAGTCCTAGGGAAAAAGTAGAGGGGCAAAAAGCATTTGCAAAAGGAAGAAAGGGTATACAGGGCAAGCACATCGCCAACCCATGCCATGCTCAACTAGAGGGAGAAAGAGATAAAGACAGCGAGCGGACCTCGACCCGGCTGGCTAGGGGGCTCTAGTTTCTAACCGCCCACAGCTCCAGCGACCTGCCCGTCTCCCGATACTTCTTGGAGTTGGGCCCCTGACCCCCCTTCTTGGTATCCGTCGTCCAGATGGCCAGCGCCTTGCTGCACGACGCGAACGACTCGAGCACCTCCTTCAGACGGCCCACGCGCACCAGCAGATCCGCCACGTCGGAGCCCTCATCCGCGATCAGCGCCGCCAGCTCCATGCACTCGAGCAGGAAGTCGCGCGTCGCCGTCGTCCCCGCCGTGTGCAGCGTCGAGGCGTACCCGATGATCATCTCCGGGAGGTACGCGTCGCGTATCAACGCGAACTCACCTTGGTCTAATAGGCAGCAAGCAATCGCTCCATGTTAGCAGTGAAATTGGTGGGGGCTTGAGGACGTCAAGTCCCGTGGAACCGGATTTGATGTGATGGGCATACATTGATGAGGAGTGCGAAGCCAGTTGTTAAGCAAATGCTTCATGATGGCCTTGAGGATCTTGGCATTGTCGCTCAGCGCCTTAGCCACATCCCGCTCCCTAGCAGGATCCCCTCTGGAGATCGCAGATTTGTGTCAGCAAGTCTTGTCACGCATCATGGTGGTAGAGAGGTTGGGGAAAGGACGCAAAAGAACTCACTCTCGCTTTGCTTGTGAGAGCTGGGCTGTCGTCTCTAAGCAGTCTAAGGCCCGAACTGCGCACTCGAGCTCGAAGTAAGGTCTGGCGAGGGTGGCTAGCTGCGATCGAGTGAGATTCGTGGGACCATGCGCGCCGTCACCCATGCTATCGAGTGCCTCCAACCTTGTGGCGGAGAAGTTGTCCTCCCACCATGTGAGGTCTTCCTCGTCCGGGATAGAGAGCCCCGCCTTTGCGATGAGAATTTCGGCGCACGAGACCCTCTCTACTAATGAGCGGGCTGCAATAAGCCTCCCGTATTCTGTAGATCGCGATAAAATGCACGAGTTAGCACGAGATAACAAATAAGGACGACGGGCAGAGCCCGGGAACCAAGGCCGGCGGAGAAGGAAGATATAGCAGAAGGCGGGTAGGAAGATATAGCAGAAGCCGGGTAGGGAAAGCTGTGCATGGGAGACCGTGTAGGAAGGGGGGGAGGGAGGGATAAAGGATGGAAACACGTACTCAGGAAATACTTGTAGATCTTGACTCCATAATCTAGAGTTTCTCGGAGGAGACCTCCACCGAGCATCATCCACTCCAACGATCGGATCAGAAACTCGTCCTCGTCGGCGTGCTCCACAGCGTCAAGGTCCTTCTGACCGTTCCCAAACACGCCAGGGCGGATAATTCGGCCCTGCTGAAGGGTCGGCGGGCCATCGGACAAGATGTGGAACCTGTCTATCGCAGGGCACTTGGAAGGCCTGTCCTGCACCAGCTCCTCGGCGTCGTTCAGGTACAGCCTGGGCTGGGTGCGGAGGAACACAGACTCGTTGAGCCCCATCTGCGTCACCAGCCTCAGCAGCCCACCCTGCAGGTCTCGATCACCGACGTGGATCAGGTTCCGGCTCAGACATTCGTACTGCGTCTCGGCAGTCATTTTGGAGCAGTACAGGGCCACCATCTCGTCGAGGCCGGCCCGCCGCAGGAAGCCAACGTAGGCCGCTACGACGCCGTCTTGGGTCTGGCGTCGCCGGATAGTCGTGGATCCGATGGAGGACGGAGTCTGTGTCAACTCATCAAGCGCAGCCACCACGATGAGGATGTGGCAGATGGTGCGGATCCAGTTGAACTTGGCGTCAAGCGATGCTGGGCTAGAGGAGGTGGTCCTGCCTGGAGATTTACCAGTCATTCCAATGGTCACGTCGTCTGCCAGAGAGTCCACCTGCTTGTCGAGAAAGTCGAGAAGAGTGCGGCAGAGGATTGAAGAGTGAAGAGCCTTTACAGGCTTTGCCGCCTCGGCAGCGGTGGAGGGCCGCTTCTCGAGCTTGTCGGCGAGCGTCCTAGCACTCTGGACGCCTCCGACGCTGGGGAAGTCGACAGCCCCTAGACGGTTCAGAGATGCCGCCTGGTCTGACGGGATCTTTCGGATCAAGAACTGGTCATACTGCGCCCGGAGCTGGGAGTTGTAGTGGGCGAACACAAAGTCGTCCCACGAGCTGCTGACGGTTTCGACCCTCTCCCTGTCGCCCGAAAGAACCGCGTACACTCCACGCTCATAGTCGTCAGCTCCGCCCTCGCGAGCCAGTTTGCCGCACATGCGCCTCCAGAGGATTACTTGGAGAGGATCCTCGGACACGGTCGATGGCGCCCTCAGAGAAAGCGGGAGGCCTGAGATGCTGACGGCCCTCCAAGCCTCGGTTCGGTCCTGGCACCAATCCCTGATCTCGGTGAGACTGCGACCGCGCCGCAATAGCTCGAAGCAGCCGAGCCAGATGGAGCGCTCAAAGTATTCGTCCTGAGGAGCGAGTCGCCGGCCTTGCCTCGTGACTACATCCGGATCTAATTGGGTGACCAGCCGCGCAGTCTTCAGGTTGGAGTCCGTGGCGTCGGCCGTCTTGGGGTCGACAGTGCCGGACGCGTGCATGTGTGTCTTGTACATTTTGATGGCGGTTCGTGTGTGAAGCCAGCCGTGCGCGAGGATGTCGCCACGGTCGGCGTTCTGCTGTAGCTCCATGACCATGTCGTCCACATCAGGTCTTGAGCTCGCGGCGCTCTGCTGGAGCCATTCCAAGACCGCCTTGTTCTCGCGCGCTCCCGCAACCGACTCCATGAAGTCGGTCCAGTGCGGGCCGTGGGGCTTCGACCGGTCGGGCTTGGGGCCCTCGCCATACCTTAGCGGGAGGAGGCGCCGTAGAAGATCCCAAGTCTGGGCCTCCTGCTCCCAGCGCTCGAGTTCCGCCGGCCGCGTTGGAGGGCCGCCCTGTTGCTCGGCGGATTCGTCGATGTCCATATCATCCGAGGGGCCGGTACGCCAAGGAGACGACCCAGCCCGCGCTGCCGCCGCAAGGCGCGACCTCTCTCGAAGGGACTGTGCGCGGTCGTTGACATATTTGGAGTAGCTGTCGACTAATTTGAAGACCTTGGCGAGCTTCTCCGTGGTGGTGCCGCGGGTCAAATCACAATCGTCGAGATACTTGGCGAAGACCTCCACCTCCTCGCCGTGTGGCACTGTCGACTTCTGGAAGGTGTCTTCCAGCATGGCCATTTCGTCGTCGAGGTCCGAGCCAGCAAACGCCGCTGGCGCCATCGTCGTAGGATCTTCGCTAGGACTGAGGTTCGAAGCGACGAAAAGTGAAGCACAACGGTCGCAGAGTGTTTCCTTTTTCTACCTGGCCGAAAGGAGCGGTTCGATGTGTTGCCGAGAGCAATCGTCAAATATTGTTGTAGGGTGCGATCGAAGGGAGGAAGGTACTGCGCTGGACATAGAGCATCCAAAGGCCGGGCGTCACATTTTCGACGCGAAGTCGTGATACGTGCAGCTGCTAGGGAGCTTCGAGTGCCCATCGCTCGCTGACCCACTCGTGCCAAGCAATGGCAGTAGAGTGACTTGCAGGAACCTCATTCCCTAATACAAGAGCCCGCATACTGAAGCTCAGTAGAAGTACAGCTACTTTGGAAGACACTACTGGAGGGCTCCACCAAGTCTTCTTTAAAAACCCCTCCACCATTTTCTGCACACAGTAAAATTCTTCTTTCCTTTCTCTCAACAATGTCGCCGGCTTTCATATTAGAGTCTCGGAGCAAGATATATTTTTCTCACTGCTTGCTCAGGTCCTTCGGGCCTCTTAGCGCGCTCAATGGATGCCTAGATCAAACATCATACTCGCACTCTCCTGCACAGTTGCCTGACGGTAAATCTTGCCATATTCAGGTGGACATATTCACTTGGACGAGTGATACATTCATTCACCAGCTTCGCGGAAAGCAGACTTTCGCAACCCGACAGCTTAGGCCTCGTTTAGATGTTGCCTTGACAGGATGTACCCACTCAGTGAATGATACTGCTCTGGCCAAACGGCGAAGTAGATTCGGATTGTCACTTGATCGAATGTTCTGCTCGTAATGGAGCGTTTTGAAGAGGCTACGCCCTGATTTGGAACCATTCTGACACAGTGTCTCTTTCTCCCGAGTCGGCGGTTTATAAAGCAAACAAATTGATGATGTGTCAATGTCGTGTGACTGCAGTCGTTATTGAACCATCATGGACCTTCTCGTCTCTGCTTTATTTTAAGCCTCAGAAGGTCCGGCTTAGGACAGCTCACTGTGGACGCCCCATCGCCATTCCTATCGTAAAAGCTCTGACAGCACTCGTACAGAGCGTCAATAAGACCCTGGCATCTCTCTTCCTTGAAGCCGTTCTTGGCAAGACAGTCTGCGAGAATGTGCGAGAATATGTGAGCTATCTGGCCCATTGTAAGAGGAATAGGGTCTCTTGATTCCTCCGAGGAAACCTTCCTACCTTGGATCGCACACTGGTCGACCAGAAAGGGCAAACGTTAGCCGTCCGTTACTGAGGTGGTACATATGAGGCTCGTTGAGGGACAGAGTATACCGCATGAGAATGGCACGGCGGCTTTGCGGGGGTATCTTTCCGGGGAGGCTGCAGTGGGCGTTTGCATCAGCATCTGTCTGGTATGACGAAGAGGCGTGCAGAGATCCTCCCTTACCATCTCCCACTTCTCTCGAACCACAGCGACCCGACTTCCTTGGAGTTCAATGGCCAGGCCTCCTCGACTACCTTAAGCAAACGAGTGGGATGTCCTTCGATATTGAGGACGAGCGATGCGGACCAAGGGTCTCTCTTGTGTGTTGTGCAGTGGTGAAGGATGAGAAATTGGAGGACGATGATGTCAGAGGATGGTATCTCTTCACATCATATCGTCGAAGTCCGGAATACTCCGCAACCACGGAACCAACGTGTTTCGACCAGCCTGTCTTGGTATATTGGCCCAAGGATCCGTTTGCTCCAGCGCCGTCTTCGCCATGGGTTCCTTTCGGCCGAAAACTAGGTCGTTTGTTCCTTTTCCGTGACTCCCATTCTCTTGATAAAGAGAGTACGGGAAGCCTCGGCCATCATTGCTCAAGCAGGGTTAAGTCATGCATGAGAGGATTGGGTCAATGCCAGGAAAAGCTCCTACATGATGTTGGTACCTTAATAGTAAAGTAAATTAAAATCAATCACTTCACATTTGTCCAGATACCTCAGATAAAGAGGGAGAAAGTCAGGCGATGACTGACGGTCGAGGGCTTCCTCGGGAAGGAGCCTACCGTCCGCAACTGAGAAGGCGTCGAGTTTGCTCATGCCCCACTCTGCGTGTAGTTGCCTTAACCTTGCCGCCTGGCGCTTCTTCCCACCTCATATTCTAGCGCCTCTCCAGATTCTTAGCAACTTCACATCTCCCTCAAATCCATCACCGACCAATTTACCACCGCCTGCTTGAGCGAGCTCCCCTCAAGTCTTGCCAACATCCCCGAGAACGACTGCTGCTCAGTCGTCACTCGCTTCCCCTACGGAACAGTAACCTCGAGGCAAATATTCTGGAACCTTCGTTCCCTCGCCGTCACTGGTAAGCAGCAATTCACACACCACTGCCGTTTTGAACCCCGCGTGCCGACCCTCGCCTGGTCTCCGAGTGTGCAGCGTACTATATATCCTGTGGCCCCACGCCCTCTGTCCTTCATCTTTTCTTCCTTCCCCGCGCGTGAGTTCAACACACATTTTGCAGATTTCTCGCTTTATTTCCCACCGACTCTTGTCTGCGCGTTCGCCCGAGTCCTGCGCGCGTACACCAAACCCCGCCCTGTTCGTTCACGCACAACCGAGGAGAGGCGAAACGGGCACATTTTGCTCAGGATTGGAAACAGCGGCTGACACACATACCCTGATCCAACGGAAACCTCTGCTTTGCTGTAGAAGCCCAACCGCCCCTCCATCTCGCCCTCCCTAGTTCTGCTATCTTGTGGTGGCGGACCGCGACAACGAGACGAGAAGCGAAGCGAAACAAACCACACCAACCCGTTTTTAAACGATAAAAGCTCTTCATCATGTCTGAGCAGGAGAACGGCGGCAGCCCCGGTCAGCAGGACCAGCCTCCTCCAGCTGAGCACCTCAACATCAAGGTGACGGACAACAACAACGAGGTCTTCTTCAAGATCAAGCGCACAACCAAGCTGGACAAGCTCATGTCGGCCTTCTGCGACCGTCAAGGAAAGTCGCTCAACTCAGTGCGATTCCTCTTCGACGGCCAGCGCGTCCAGCCTACAGATACCCCGGATACGGTAAGTTTTTTTCCCCTCCTCTCGTGGTCTTGCCACACTCCCTCCATTCTACAGTCCCTTCTCAACGATACGCATTCAACAGCATGTTTGCTAATTCGTTTTTCTTCACTTTTTGTAGCTCGAGATGGCGGACGGCGATACTCTCGAGGTGCACCAGGAGCAGGTTGGTGGCAGCGCAAGTCTCTTCTAGACGCCCTGATCGATCAAGCGAGCAACAGATCACGTGTTCACACTCTGAGCACCGTTCGGCTTGTCGCAACCTCGAGACGATATGATATGATCAATGTTTGGGGAATCTGGGCTGGGTCAGCCAGCCGGGGCTTTATTACAACCCTAGCTTGGGAAGTATTATACATGGCGGATTTACGGTGGAAACTCCGAGACGAGGCAAAAGGACCATAATGGTTGGTCGCCACCTCAAGAACTGAAGCAGATCGACGACCAACTTTCGTTTGTCGTGGAAGTTGTCGTCGTCATGTGACTCTGAAGGTGGGAGAGGGGATCTAAACAGTCGGAGTTGGGAGAGCAGACAGCCTTGGTTTTTTTTTTTCCCCCTTTTCTGCAGTTTTCTTGTGTTTTCTTGTCACTGCCCCCTGTCCTCGCTGCACTTGATTCTGCTTTGCTCTCAGAGCTGGGCTATTATTCTGGCCTTAAGCCACATCATGGCGCAAGGAAGGGGATATACGGTCTGGTAGTCGCAATTTTTTAGGGTTTTTTTTTTGCCTTTCATCTGTCGACTGTAAGAATTGCTAGGCGTTTCTCGTGAACCACACAGGCTGCACTTCAGCCAATGCCTACGGGGAGGAAAGAACATACGAATCACCTCGCAACCAGCGAAGAATCGGTGAACGGTAAATCATGGCTGGGACGGAATGGGGAATGTCGAGAAAGAAACGTATGCCTCGTAGCTACGATGTTGATACCCTCAAAATGACCTGACAACCCAGCTGTTTATCGATGCCCAACACACGCAAGCCTAAGACCGATACAACGCAGAATGCAACACAACAAATTCGATACGGGAACGCCTCTCGTAACTGCGTGAGGTGATAGAGAGAAACCTACCTTCTTCAAACCACACAGAGGTACCTACATACCTAGTACTCACCCTCTTCCAACATCTCCACATCGAATCACGCCTTCAGCTCCCTCGTCCGACACGCCGTGCACAAAATCTGCATCCTCCCATCCGCCGCCGACTCCCTCGGGAAGATCTGCCCGTCCTCGAACCCGCCCCCGCACGCGGCGCACCGGAAGCACCCGTCGTGCCACTCGCCCCCCAGCGCGCGCACGTACTGCCCTATGACGGCCCTCCTGCAGCTCTTGCACTTGGGCGCGCGCCACTCCGTCCTCTTCGTCTGGCAGGCGACGCACCACGCGTACCCGTCCTTCTCGATGTGCGTCGTCCCCTCCGCGAACGGGTCGCCGCACTCGGCGCAGAAGAAGTGGCCGTAGTGGAAGTGCTGGCCGCCCAGCGCGACGATGTGCTCGCCGATGATGGGCGTCGTGCAGTGCTTGCAGCGCGGCGCGAACAGCTCGTGCCAGTCCAGGTGGCAGTAGAAGCGCAGGCGCTCGTCGCCGTCCTCGGACATGGTCTGCCCGGGCTCCTCGGCGAGGATCTCGCCGCCGGTGCGGCGCCGGATGCGGTCTAGGCGGGCGGCGCGGGCGGGCTCGGGCTCGGGGCTGATCTCGAGGGCCTCGAGGGGGGTGCCGCACGAGTAGCAGGAGAAGCACTGCGGGTGGAACCGCTCTTCGCTGCCGGCCAGCTTGACGAAGCGGCCTTCGATCGGGAAGCGGCACTCGTGGCATCGCGCTGTGGCGCGGCTGCCTACGGCCTGGGGCGGGGGTGGGCCTGCGGGTGACCAGTGGCCTCGTGGACGAGCGAATGCGTGGCGAGCCCCCCTTGCAGGGGCGGCACCTTGGCCTGGAGTGGGAAGGGGCCGAGCGGACTGCGACGGTGCTGCTGCCGGGCTGGCGGCGTTGTGGACGTCATCCGGCGTGATGATGACCGGGATGCTGGGGCTATTCGCCATGTCGTTGTCGTTGTCGTCGTCGTCGCCGGGCAGCACGATGGTGGGGATCGAAGGGGCAGAGCCGGTGACAGAGATGGACGGGATGGGAGGGGCCGGGCCGGCGGAGCGGGTGGAAGGAGGGGTGGGTTCTGGCTCGGACACAGCGATGGATGGGACAGGGACGGGACCCCCGCCGCCTATGGGTCCATCTATTTGAATTGCTGGAGGTTGGCGACGGTTCGATGGCGACGGCGCCGGCGGCTGACGATTCGCCAAAGCTGGGACAGCATCGACAGGCGGGGCTTGCTGCTGCCGACTGGGGAGCGTGCTGGGGACGGGGACTGGCCCCTGCTGCTGCTGCTGCTGCGAGGCCGCTGCTGCTTGGCGGCGCCGGTCGAACGGGCTCCTGCTGCCCCCGCCGCTCCCGCCGATCTTCCCAGGGGAGTTGAGGTTGGGGTTTTGGTCTGGCTTCTGATCAGTTGCCGCCTCGTCCGGGGCTTTCCAGTTTGCGTCAAAGCTTACGATTGGTCGTCCAGGGCTGTCGCTGACGAACGAAGGGGTCGGCAGCTTCTCGCTGCGGTCCTTCAGTTTCATACTCGTCGCTTGCCGGATGTCGTCACTCCTAATCTCCACCCCATTCTTCCGCGGGACGTCATCGCGGGGGCTGGCAGGACCTTTCTTGCTGCCGTCGCTGCCGCCGTTCTCGTTGGTGGTGACAGAAGAAGCGGGAGCGGCAGGAACGGCAGATGGCGTGTTGGTGGTGTACTGGGGATTCCGCGATTGCGAGGGCGGATTCTTGTGTATCTCGATCTTGGAGATGAGCTTGGACACCACACTTGTCTTGGCGGGCGTCTCGGTAGAGGTAGAGGCAGTAGCCGATGATGGCACCTCCGGGGCAAACTGGACCCTGTTCACAGGGTTCTTTTGCTTCAGTCGCAGTGGTTGAACGGTTGCGTCCAGAGCTGGTGCTGGTGCATGTGCCGCTTGAGACTTGACAGGTGTTGATCCCTCAGGTTCTTCCCAGATTTGGTCCCCGGAGAATGGCTTCTGAACCTCGCCGCTGATGTTGCGCTTCAGGCTGCTCCGCCGGCGGTGGCCAGGAGTTGCTGAAGCCATGGGCCGTGGCCCTGAGGCCAGCCCCCGGTATGACTTAGTGCGCTCCGAGTCGATCGAGTTCCCGCGAGAACTGTCGAGACTTTGACGGCTGCCATCACCCCGCGCGCTTGCTGTGCCGTTCGTGACTGAGCCGAAAGACACTCGGCTCCTCTTGGTTCCAGAGTCGTTGCTAGAGGCGGAACTTCCGGACACCGAGCGCGAACCCATCGACCTACGAATACCCGTTGGCTCGATATCATCCCCGTAGTATCCAGCGCTTGCAGTCCGCGCGTGGGCATAGCTGTTCTTGCGCAGATGTTGCTTGTACCGATAGGGTGCTCCCGGCTCAGGCGGTTTGACACCGTTCTGGTGCCGCCACACCAACTCTGCTGCCTCGTCCAGGGCGGCTCCGTACAGGCGCTTCTCCTCCTCGTCTGCTTCTGCCGCAGCCTCTGGGTTGTCTCTCAGGTCCATGTCGTCCATCGCCTGTTTTAAGGAGAACACCTCCTCCTTCTCCATCCATCGCTGGCCTCGCTCCATGTATGTGGCAGTCGGCACAACGTCCGAGGGCTTGAGGGGGGCGACCGGCTTTTCTGGATAGTAGTCCCTCCCAACACTGCTCTTGGTGGAGTATCGTGATGAGACGCTGCCCGCTATGGACGGCCTACCCATCGTAGCGGGCAGGGAAGGCCTACTTCGGGGTGCCAGGGCATTGGTTGAGTCGTTCGAGTTGTTTCTTTGGTGTGAGGAAGTAGTGGAAGTTTCTGACACGGAGGTGGCGCCTAGGGATGAGCGTTTGCTTGTGGACATGCGGCCGGAATCACGTCGTTGGTTGTCTGGCTGAGGCCGCGCTCCGCCAGGGCGGGCGATGCGGTTGTTCCTCAGGTCCGCGAGGTATGCGGCTACAAGAGAATGCAAATTCTAGTCAGCATCCTACCATTACTCAAAGTTCAGGACCAGGCCAGAGCTGGAAGCTATTCTCACCAAACTGGTCGTTCGACATGTAAGTAGGTGATGGCGGTGTGACCTTTCTGGAGGAGGTCCGCTCCTTGGGCTTGTTGCGGGACAGCATGTCGAGTGGAGGAAAGGGGCGCAGAACGGGCTGAGCTGTCAACAACGTCTCCGATGTCTTGCAAAGTGACTGTCTGTGATATTCTGTGGTGAATGGGATCAGGAAGACCTTGGTTTGCTGGGTTTGCTAAGGCCTGCGTTGGCTTCTCGTAGGGTATAAATAATAGCTAGGACTGCTGTTGATATTCACGGCATGAAACACGGAACGTCGTTGCTAGGCAGAGCATAAACATGTGTCGCCTTTGTCGGGTCAGACACGGGAAAGTGAGAGAGCACGGGAGAACATATGTTATTTGTAGGAAAGGGAACAAAAAGGCAGCAAAGCGAAGACCACAGTCGAGATGGCCACGATCAATTTTGATGGATTCATGCGCTATGTTGGTGTTTACCGGGTGCAGGGATCGAATGTTACCACGACAACACACGGTTCCACACGTCTGGACGGCACTCGCCCAATCCGCGCCCAACGCAGGGGCCACTCGGGCCACCACCCACGGCCACCGCCCACTGTTATAGCACAAGGTCCGGAACAATTATGCAGCCTCGCCTGAGTCACCCAGCTGCCAGCGGAGGCAAGCTCGATTGTCTTGGCCAATTATCGTGTCGTGCCAGGCTCAATTTGTTGATCTGTGGTGCTGCCGTGGTGTGGTGGCTCCCAAGCTACCAAGCAATCCATCACCATGCAGCACGGCAATGCGCCGTGCACCGCGTCATCGGTCGTCCGTGACTGTTGGTGACCGACGGTCAGCTTGTGAGACAGGAGAGTCTGGAAACCACCTCTCTGCATGTGTTGACGAACGAGACCAACGAGCAGCTGCAGTCGATTGCCAGCGACTCGAACCCACCAGGCTGCACGACCGTCAGCCCATCGTCATGGTTTATGTCTGGACATTCACTGGTGGTCAAGGCTGGCATCCGAGGCAGCGGCAGCCTTCGTCTTCCGCCGACACTGGTGGTCTCGCCTCCATATTCCCCAATCGTCATTACCTTCTTCTTCTTCACCCTTGCCCTCGGACCGCACTCTAGATCCGCAATTGTTGAGTTCTCGTTAGTTGTACATCATACAACTAGTGGCGACGGTCCACCACCGAAGGATCTCAGTAACTCAAAGCAGCGAAACTTACCCTCGATTTATAAACACGCGCAGCACGCGTCCAATCGCACAAGGGTATTCTCAACAGTTCCACACGCCAGATTTGGTTCAATATTCCGCCCCTCATAGCAAGCAGCTCACACTCGGAAACTAGCGGCCCATGGCATGGCGAGCATGGGTCAAATTCTCCAGCAGGTAGCTTGTCTACTGCCGTACCAGGTATCAAGGCGATCCCTTCCAGTCGGAAAGGGAGTCATACCTCCTCTTCGGTCCGGCCCTTTCTTCTTATTCCCGGAGATGGTGGGTGGTGTTTGTCTTACGAGATAGTCTCCGGGTTCGGCTCTCCATCGAGACCAAGGAGATGGATCCCATCCCCAATCCCACTAATGCCAACCGCCTGAGTTCCAGCGTTAGTATGCTGGGCGAACAGTATCACTTACTCTGGTTGGCCTCTTCCGTTATCTCTCTGCTGTTTCTTCAGTTTCTTCCCAATCTTCGTCGAGGCGGTTGGTGAGTAGGGGGAAGGTCTCGAATGTCGATGCTCTCTCTCTCTGTCTTCAGGGGGTGGAGAATCGTTTCCCCTTATATCCACCTCCCCATCTTCCTGCCGATCCTCCGCTTCAACCGAGCGCGGCTTCCAGAAGTCTGGAATTGCGGAGGACATGTGCCAGGCAGGGCGCCGCCGTATCCGCTTGCCGTGATGCGCCTGTCGTGCGGGGGGGTGTCCACTTCCTTTCGCCGTTCGAGGAGTTATATGTAGTCTCGGTTGAAAAAAATATACGGTCTTCGTAAATACGTTGTAGATCTCAGGAAGTGGTGACCAACCAACTCAGTCAGCTTTCTCACATCCTGTCTGCCTTGGTACTTATTGTTTGGTTTCCCCCTCTGTTCTTCTCGATGCATGCTCCAAGCAAAACCCTCTTCGATGAAAGATCTTCTCCCACCTTCGTTTCGACCTCACCCAACTGTCCGCCCACAGGCCTCTCTCATGACAAGCAGAACCACCGATACGTCCTCGCCGGGGACTTCACCGGACTCGGACAGCCCCGGAGTGATCGAAAAGACACATCCATCAACAGGAGACCCCTATCCTAATGTCCCGGACGATCATAAGAAGAGGCTCGATGAGGGCTCAGAGGACCCGGCATCAGAAACCGAGTCGCCGGTTCCTGAAGAAGTCGATGGAGGATACGGCTGGTGAGCACTCCTAACAGGATAACCACTAGGACGAGCACCAGGGAAACCCATTTCTAATCCAAGCACCGAACACTCTCCAGGGTTGTCGTACTCGCCTGCCACTTGCTGAACGCTCATACATGGGGCATCAACGCCGTGAGTGGACAGTGGACACGGCCGGCCGATGTCTCCCGCCGAGACGGCCACATCACTAATCTGAATACCGACCTCGCAGGCGTACTCCGTGTTTCTAGCCCACTACCTACGCTCCGGGGCCTTTCCAGGGGCAAGCCCTCTGGCATTTGCTTTCGTCGGCGGTCTCTCGATCTCCATGGGTATGTCAGAGTCAGAGCAAACCAGCCGCAGCTTCAGATACGACCGCGAGGAGACTTGATGTTGACCTAAGTGATGTGACTCTAGCCCTCTTCATCTCTCCTGTCGCCACCGTTTGCATCCGCATATTAGGAACCCGGAAGACCTTGTCCATCGGGGTTGTATTAGTAACGTGAGATCCGAGGACCCATACCCCCATATCCCCAAAAGCCCAAGCACTCTCCCTGCCTACCTTAGTACTACACCATATCATCTGTCACAAGGCATTGTTGAGAAATCATGAAACCTGACTTTTCACTGCGGGAATTCTGTCCTGATTCCCCCCTGCCAAACACACACAGAGCCGCCTTCATAGGTGCCTCCTTCACCTCAGAGATGTGGCACCTGATCCTCAGCCAGGGCATCGCCTTCGGGCTCGGCATGGGCTTCTCCTTCGTCGGGTCCGTGGGTGTCACCAGCCAGTGGTTCACGCGGCGGCGCTCGCTCGCGAACGGCCTCGCCGCTGGCGGCAGCGGGCTCGGCGGCCTCATCTACGCCTTGGCGGCCAACGCCATGATCAGGAACATCGGCCTGCCCTGGGCCTTCCGCGTGCTGGCCGTCCTGTCCTTCGTCGTCAACGGCGTCTGCTCGTACCTCATCCGCGACCGCAACAAGCAGGTGGGCGCCATCCATGCGCCGTTCCGCACGGAGCTGTTCAGGAGGCCCGAGTACCTGCTCCTGCTGTCGTGGGCCTTCTTCTTCCTGCTGGCGTACATCATCGTGGTGTTCTCGCTGCCGGATTACTGCCAGACCGTGGGGCTGTCGGCGACTCAGGGGTCGGTTGTGGCGGCTTTGTACAGCTGTAAGCCATGGATGGATGGCGCTCATCCCCTAGCCCCCAGCCCCTGTCCACCCTCAAGGTGTAGAGAAAGCTCGACGAGAGCTTTTCATGTTCCTCAAGTTTATTACCACCACCTGCACGCTGAACTAATCGTTCGCAACAATAGTATCACAGGGACTTGGCCGGCCCCTAATCGGCCTCGCAAGCGATAAATTCGGCAGGATCAACGTGTCCGTGGTCGGGACACTCGTCGCCTGCGTCACCGCCTTCTTCATCTGGATCTTCGCCGGCAAGTTCTTCGCGGGGATCATCATCTACGCGCTCTTCGGTGCTTTCTCGGGGATCATCTGGGCTACCATCAGTCCCGTGTGCGCCGAGGTCATCGGGCTTCAGCTGCTTCCCTCGGGCCTCTCCATCGTCTGGCTGATCATGGTCCTGCCGGCTACCTTCGCCGAGGCCATCGGGCTCAGTCTTCGGAGGGAAGGCCAGGACGGCTACCTTTACGTCCAGCTGTTCACCGGCCTCGCTTACCTGGTCGCGTTCATCTCGAGTAAGGATTCTTGAATTCGAGCCGTTCCGCTTACAATCTTTTCTGCCGAGATGTTCGCGGCTCATATGCTGACATACTCTGTGTGGCAACACCAGTCCTCCTCCTGCGGGGATGGAAGCTTTACGAGATAGAAACCCTGGGTCTGAACAAGGAGGCCCGAGAGCAAGCGATTCAGGACAATGACGCGGCCGCAAGAGGGAGTGCAGATGCTGCACCGGGCCCAGATCGCTCGCGGCCGAGCCTCCTTTCATATTTGATGCAAGGGAAGTGGTTGCTCTCAACAGCTCGCGTTTGAGCCTATGCACGATTTTGATGGAGTTGCACGTACAGTGCAGTAGAAGCGCATTTGACATGTATATCTTCCATGTACATACATCTACCCAATACGTACAAGGCGTTGGAAGTGGGCATAATCTAGATCGTTGTCAATAAATCTAGAATCACCCAAGCTGTGTCCTTCATCCCATACTTGGTATCTAGATTAGTAGGCAATAACTTAGGTACCTACGCATCGAGACGAGACAGCTCCACGGCCTTCGCGGCCGCCTCATCGAAGTCGTCAAATGCAAAGAGACGCGGCAGGCCGCTCTCGGCGATGATCCGCTGGCCCTCAGCCTCGTTCGTGCCGCGAATGCGCACCACCACCGGCACCGAGAGTCTACTGCCCAGCTCCTCGTACGCCAGCAGGATGCCCCGGGCGATCATGTCCCCCTGCGTCAGGCCGCCGAAGATGTTGACGAACACGACGCGGACCCTCGGGTCCCTCAGGATCAGCTCGAAGCTCTTCTTGACCGTCTCGCTGGTGGCCTTGCCCCCCGTGTCGAGGAAGTTGGCCGCGCTCCCGCCGCTGATGGCGGCCAGGGCGTCGAGCGTGTTCATCGCGAGCCCGGCGCCGTTCACGAGCGTGCCGATGCCGCCTGGGCCGGGCAGCGTGATGTAGACGATGCCGTGCGAGGCTGCCTCGACCTCGGCTGGGTGTGCGGTGCTGCCCCGCTGGTTATGTGTGTCCCGGTCTATGCTGTTCTCGGCTTCGGCCTTGCTGGAGACTGCCGCGGCGGCTGGATCCAGGCGAACGCGAGCATCTACCACTGTGATCTCGCCCAGGCTCTCGGCCACGAGCGTCTCCACGATGGAAGCTTGCCTCGCGTTGAAGACAGTTTGCAGCGCGGACATGAGCCTGCGTAGTGAGTCGACGGATCTGTGGCTGAGCCGCATGTGCTCTGCTATCCGGCCTGCTCTGAGCCCGTCTGGTCCTGCTCGGTAGTCGAAGGGGAATCGCCTCAGGTCGCGCTGATAGGCACAGTCGTCACCATCGTCGCTGCTCAGTTTCTTTTGTACCTGGACCCCATCGCTAGGAGGAGGGGAAGCCATGATGCACGGTGACCTTGAGGTTCGATCGATGCCCATGGCCAGATACCGCACCATCCGGCTGCCCGAGTCTGCAGCTATCGAGACGCCATGCCGTCGGAGGATATCCGAGGCCCGTTGACTGTCAAGAGTGAATGAAAACTGTCTGGTCTGCTGTATCTGTTGAATAGTTTGCCGAGAGAGCTTCGAGCGGTGGTTGCTTGCTAGTGGAGACCTCGCACTGCTGTGAAACTGTCGGGATTGGCCCCCCACTGCGCCGAAAGGTGATGCCTGAGCGGCTGGTCTTGACGAGGTTGGTGTCGTTGTGACAGATCGGCGACTCCCTGCTTCATCAAGTTGGGCCTTGATGGTCTCTCCAAACTTGGAAGGATGGCCCACGACGGTGACGCCGACAGCCTCGAGAGCTTTGATCTTCGTCGCGGCATCAGGCTCGCCGGGAGCGGTGAACGCGCCGGCGTGGCCCATCACCCTTCCGCGAGCCTCGCTGATCCCAGCGATCAGCGCAGCAATCGGTCTGAGACGGATGAGGTAATCGGCATGTTAATATGGACAAGAAAGACACATGAGAAAGAGAACACCAGGAGAACCTAGGGAGAGCTTACTTTGGGGTGGGAGTCCTTTGGCGGTAATCTCTGATCCAGTCAGCAGCATCCAGTTCGCCCATCCCACCGATCTCCCCGATCAGAGCCACCGCGTCCGTGTCAGGGTCTTCTATCAGCACCGACAACGCCTCACGCAGGTCCGTCCCAGGTAGCACATCCCCACCGACGCCGATGCAGAGGCTCTGGCCCAACCCAGCGCGCGTGGTCGACGCCACGGCCTCGTAGCTCAGCGTGCCCGACTTCGCCGCGATGCCGACCCTCCCCGGCAGGAAACACGGCAGGGGCTGGAAGCCGACGCGGCACCGGCCCACCGCGGAGATGATGCCGGGCGAGTTCGCGCCCACGAGCCGGGACCGCGACTGCGTGCGCAGGATGCTGTGAACGCGCAGCATGTCGTGTAAGGGAACGTGCTCGGCGACGGCCACGACGAGGGGCACCTCGGCCTCAATGGCCTCCTCGATCGCCGCGGCGGCCTGGTGCGCGGTCACGTAGACGCCCGTCGCGTCGGGCCGGAGCGCCTCCACCGCCGTCCGCACCGAGGGGAACACCGGCAGGCCCAGGTGGAGCTCCTCGCCGCCTCCGGCGCCGCCGCGGCCGGGCGTGACGCCGCCGACGACTTGGGTGCCCCATGCGAGGGACTCCCGCGCGTTGATGGTGGCTTGCCTGCCGGTGAAGCCCTGGAACATCACCCGCGTGTGCCGCCCTATCCGGAGGTTGGGTAGTGTACTTTCGTACCCAGATCCAGACCCGGACCCGGAACCTGCTCTAGCCCTACATGCGTACTCAGTTCTGCCAAGGGTGCGTGACCCCGTGGCAGCGGAAGAGGACGTAGCAAAGGGCCGGTGCCACCGGAGCGGCAGGGGCATGCCCCGCCGGCCTCTATAGACGAGCATCGGAGCGTCGGTGTGTACGGTGCGGTGCTCCGCTTGAGATGAGCTCGGAGCCAAGACTCTCCCCCGGCAGGACGAATGGACAAAGAGGGAAGTGGACAGGACAATGGTTTCTTATTAGACGGTTGGTAGGAATTTAGTGTTTGTTTCTTAGGACTGATCACTAGAAAATGTCGTAGAAAGATGGACGAGACGTCTAGCCGGGCCTCCGCACCAGCAGGCCGAGGTCCGTGGCGGGCCGCCCATGTCGAGCATCAGGTGCCAGTGTATTCTCCCGAACTTGACTTGAAGGCGAGAGACACGATGGTGGTCTCTTGTTGCTGTTACAAGAATGCAGCAGGGGAGACTGTACTTAGGTGGCCCTGTCCTTCTCTTTCTTTTTCTCTCTCTCTCTCTTTCTCTCGTTCTATTTTCTCCCTCTGCTTAACTTTCATCTCTTTCGTCTGGGTATCAAGGCGGCAAGTACAATAACACCACAGTTGCTATGAGGGGACTTACAACAGCCCAGTCATGTGGGCGCTATTCCCGCCAGCCCCTGTCTTTACCACCTCAATTCGCCCTTCTTGACCTCCCCTTTGTCCAGGCTCTTCTTCTCCGGCGTAGATTCATCTTTAAATCCCAGATTCTTGAAGTCGTCCTTGGCCATTAAATTCCTAGCGAAGTGCGAGGACGGGGTTCAAGGTGCAGATTAATAAGTCAGTTCAATGCATCGGCGCATTACATTGCTTTGCGCTGGACTGGGAATTGGAGCTGAAAAAAAGGGGGCTGAAGTAAGAGGCATGATATTGGGCAAAACAAATAGGGGCTCAACCTCACCTATCCATACGGCAAGCCAGGTACGACTTTGCAAGGTTCCGGCATTCATCCTCATTAACCCCCTTGACCTTCTTCATGCACTTGAGGTAGTCCGCCATCACGTGCTTGCACTCGCCTGCATCGAAGAAGTTGAGCCGGTGTTCGCTTCCACTGACCCTGAACCACGATGCCTTCGCTGGTAACCTTACTCACCATCATGATCTAGGGGGAAACTCCCTCTCTGGGGTCTTCGCGCTTGATTAGAACGGGAGGCAAAAGGGGATTTGTCAACAAAACCACAAGATCGAGAGCGCCTTTTTTTTGGCGGCTAAAGTACTCACGGTATTGGCTTCTGGGTTACTTGACCACCGCCTGGTCCGCCAAATGCACTCATGGCGAAAGATTTTAGGTCGGCGTGGTGATAACTGTAACTGATCTCTCACGTGTTGAGAGTCCTGTGGGCAGGTAAGGGACGGTAAAGCTGCTGCAGCCGCACTTCAAAATGCTAGCAAGGAGCACATGTGAGAAAGAATAAGCTGTAGGCCTAGCGTTCGTATCCGCCACGCGGGTTGACACGTACAAGCTTACAACCTACGACGGACGTTTTGGTGCGGGCGAACGCACAATGAGTTCAGTCGGGGTCAGACGGCGAAGAGGTAGACGGCGTTCCCGGTTGGGACCGGCCCGGCTGGCATAGCTAACACTGAAGTCGAATGGTTGAGTGGTTCGTGTTTGCATGGGGCAGGGTTGTCGCCTGAGGCAACCACAACCCGCCGCGCATAATTCTACAATTTCCAAGGTCTTGACGCGAATCGCATCCACCTCGACGCCGCCCCAGCAAGAAAAATAAAAAAAATACAAAAGCGACGAACGAGAAAAGAGAAGCAATAGGTTCCGCAGAATCCACGCACGAATGATGAACTGACGCTGCTGCATCGCTTTTGAATGCCTATCTGTTTCGCATCCTACGCGTTTGTGTTGTTTCTCGTCCTATCTACCATTGACGTGTGCCAATAAGGGAACTTTAAGCTTCCCGGCATCTCCCTGAGAAGTGGATTTATAGAGATTTTTTCTCCGGTCCTCAACATCGGCCCCTGCCCACCCCCCTCGTCCGGCCAGGCAAAACGCAGTGCAACATCTCACCCCTCGATCACTCCCTCGCTGGTCTCGCCAGTACAACCTGGCCTCTTAGACCGAACGATCCTGCGAGAACCAACCTTCAAAAGCGTCAACAGGCCCATACCCGCGGCTGCTTGTGGGGGACGCAACATCACCAACACAGTACCGCCATCATGGCCGCCCTCGGAGACGACTTGTTGACGACGGTCAACAAACTCCAGGACCTGGTGTTCAACACCATCGGCAACGACTCGCTCGACCTCCCCCAGATTGTACGTCCCGATCCCCGTCACTGAACATCCGAACACACCCGAGGCACCTGCTACCACGAAGAAAGAAGGCCGTCGGAGCAGTGGAGGAGTGGAGGAGTGAGGAGCCATATATGTTCACATTGACTAACACGTCGTAACGCAGGTTGTCGTCGGTTCACAATCAGCAGGGAAGTCGTCGGTACTGGAAAACATAGTTGGCAGGGACTTCCTGCCCCGTGGCAGCGGCATCGTGACGAGGCGACCACTCATCCTCCAACTGATCAACGTGCAGGACGATGAGGCCGATGGCGACGTGGTGAAAGTGGGATATAGACACCCGGACGCCGCCCGGCGCTCCGAGTGGGCAGAGTTCCACCACATCCCTAACCGGCGCTTCAACGACTTCGGCGACGTCAAGCGCGAAATCGAGAACGAGACCGCCCGCATCGCCGGCAGCAATAAGGGCATCAACCGCCAGCCCATCAACCTCAAGATCTACTCGCCACATGTCTTGAATCTTACCCTGGTCGATCTGCCCGGCCTCACGAAGGTCCCGATCGGGGACCAGCCGACCGATATCGAAAAACAGACGCGGAACCTGATCTCAGAATACATCGCCAAGCCGAACAGTATCATTCTGGCCGTGTCACCGGCCAACGTCGACATCGTAAACTCGGAAGCTCTGAAGCTGGCACGGCATGTTGATGCGCTCGGGCGGAGGACGATTGGGGTGTTGACCAAGGTAGATCTGATGGACCACGGCACCAACGCGCTCGATATTCTCTCCGGCAGGGTATACCCTCTCAAGTTGGGGTGGATCGGCGTGGTCAACCGGTCACAGCAGGACATCCAGGGGAACAAGCCGATGGACGAGGCGCTCAAGTCAGAGGCCGAGTTCTTCCGCCACCACCCGGCCTACCGCAACATCTCGACCCGCTGCGGAACGCAGTACCTGGCCAAGACGCTCAACACGACGCTCATGGCGCACATCCGCGACCGCCTGCCGGACATCAAGGCGCGGCTCAACACCCTGATGGGCCAGACCCAGCAGGAACTGGCGAGCTACGGCGACATGCACTTTAGCGGCAAGGAGCACCGGGGCTCGCTGATCCTGCAGCTCATGACGCGGTTCGCCGCCTCGTTCATTTCTTCCATCGACGGCACCTCGACCGAGATCTCCACCAAGGAGCTGTGCGGCGGCGCCAGGATATACTACATCTTCAACCAGGTCTTCGGCATGTCGCTCGAGACCATCGACCCGACCTCCAACCTCTCCGCGCTCGACATCCGCACCGCCATCCGCAACTCGACCGGCCCGCGCCCCAGCCTGTTCGTTCCCGAGATGGCCTTCGACCTGCTCGTCAAGCCGCAGATCAAGCTGCTCGAGATCCCCAGCCAGCGTTGCGTCGAGCTGGTCTACGAGGAGCTGATCAAGATCTGCCACACCTGCGGCTCGACCGAGCTGTCGCGCTTCCCGCGCTTGCAGACGAAGCTGATCGAGGTCGTGTCCGACCTGCTGAGGGAGCGGCTCGGCCCGGCCTCGACCTACGTCGAGTCGCTCATCTCGATCCAGCGCGCCTACATCAACACGAACCACCCCAATTTCCTGGGCGCCACCGCCGCCATGAGCCACGTCGTCAGCGAGAGGCAGGAGCGCGAGCGCAAGAAGCTCATCATGGAGGAGCGCGAGCGCCGCGAGAGGCGGCGGCTCAAGGAGCTGGGCAACGGCGTCGAGACTCCCGCCCCCGAGGACGAGGAGGAGGCCTCAGGCCTGCTCCCCGGCGGCGCAGCCAGGAGGCAACCGAACGCCGCCAAAGCCGCGGGGCGAAGCTTGTCCCCCGCGGTCCGGGAGAACGGCGTGTCGGTGGGCGGGATCGCGTCCGCGCTCAACGGCGTGGGGAGGTCCGCGTCGCCGTCGAGGTTCAACGCCCAGGGCCTCGGGGGCGCCAAGGACTCGTTCCTGAACTACTTCTTCGGGAAGGACGCGCCCGGCAGCGCGCTCCAGCAGCCGTCGATGAACCAACCCCCGAGGCACGTCAGCCAGACCTCGGAGCCGTCCATCAGCCAGAGCATTAGGCGGCCCGAGGAGAAGGGCCTGCGCTCGCCGATCCAGGGCTTCCGTGGCGACGGTGCTGACGAGTACGGGTTGAGGCCTGGCGGTGGGGATTCGTTCGCCGCGCCATTTGTAAGTGTATTCTTGAAACTCTTCTCATTGCTGTCATACTCGTCGAATATGGATAGGGCTACTACCACTACTGTCCCTGCCGTCAAGTAACTGTGTTAACGTCCCATCTAAACTCTTCTTTTCAACAGGGCAACAACGTCGAGCCGGCCCTGACGGACCGCGAGGCCATGGAGACGGAGCTGATCCGCGCGCTGATCTCGTCCTACTTCAACATCGTGCGCGAGTCCATCACCGACCAGGTTCCCAAGGCCATCATGCACCTCCTGGTCAACCACTGCAAGGACGTGGTACAGAACCGGCTCGTGAGCGAGCTGTACAAGGAGTCCCTCTTCGAGGAGCTGCTCTACGAGGACGACGGCGTCAAGAAGGAGCGCGAGAAGTGCGAGAAGCTGCTGCAGACGTACCGCGAGGCCGCCAAGATCATCGGGGAGGTTATATAATAAATGATGAATTTGGTCCCACACATCCCATCGAGCCAGCGAGCCAACGAGCCAGCCAGCCAGCCAGCCAGCCAGAGTCTGGGCTTTTCTTTTAGAAAGAAAGAAATAACAAGAATAAGACGGGCCACAAAAAGAGGACGGATAAAGGAAACGAAATGAAAAAGGGAAGTCAAGGAGGAAAGACAGACACACAGCCCACTCACTCGAACACGCTTGGACTAGGAACCTACAACCTGGTACCTACATCCTGTCCCGTCTCCTCGCTCTCAGCCAAACTTACTTCAATTACTGTGTAATTTCGCAATGTCACGTTATACAAATTCCTCTTTTTTCCTCGCTTCTTTAAGCATGTACTTGAAAAATGTTCTTTTACGACTTTCCTATATTTTAGGGTCTCCTTCAGGGGAGACACAATGGGAGGGAAGGGTTTGGTTATAACTTGGCACTCCATGTCACCCTTCTCCTCCCCCCAGGTGAGTGAGAGTGCCCTCTTCTCTCTTGCCGTGGGTTCTTCTGGCCTTTTCGCGTTGAGCATTTCTGTTCTCTCGAACTCAAACGTTCGCAGCCCTGTGTCATGGGGCCTACTTTTCTTCTCAAATTACGTACGGTGCTTCCTTGCTTGTCTTTTGTTGGGTTGGGTTCTTCCTTTCTTTGGTATTCCTCTCGACCCCTCGAGTACGACGATGTATATACTTCCTTGTCCGGATGACGGACAACCGATACTACTCAATATCGACTGAACTAGGCCGCCTTGCTGCATGTCGGGAGGTGTGGCGGGCTGGAGTCGAACAATGTAGACAAAAACACTTCCCTCCGAAACTTCCCATTTCTCACTCGGGCTTTTCAAAATGCAACCGTGACAGACGGAAGCAAAGAATATAAGTGACCAGCTGCGACTAATATGGGACTTTGATAGTCATTCTCTGGTTGTCAGAGGATAGTGTCCTCTAACCGAGTAGTAATATGGCGATTGTGAACATGCGCACCACCTTGAATAGAAGGGTTGTTCGTAGACTGCAGGCGAAAGGGTAGGTGCTACGACGTAGGTTTGGTGTAGTACACAATGAATGCATCGCGTGCAAGGAAGAAAAGGCAAGGCAGTTTCAGTGAAAACAAGTTGGAGACTTCCTCAAAAAGTCACAGAAACCCTCTCAAAGACTACCTAGGTTAGTCACCGCCTGAACCTCCTACGGCCCTCAATATCGATACTGCCGGACAGGAGCCGAGCTTGGAGGAGGCGGAGCAGCCGCGGCCGGGAAATGAGGATCATACTCCTCGTAGTATGCAGGGTCCGCGCGAGAAATGTGCGCAGGGTAGTGCTCGCGCGAGGACGGCGGCACAGGCGCCTGTGCAGGGGCAGCGACAGCGGATGACTCGTACACTTGCTGTGAATACACGGCCTGGCGGGCAGACGACGACGGCGGCGGCTGCGTAGGAGGGCGGTGAAGATAAGAAGAGGCGGAGATGGCCGTGCGCTGCTCGTATGGTTGCGCCATGTAGACCGGCTCGACTTCGCGATGCGTTCGCTCTTCAAGGTATAGTGGCCTTTCCCCGCGGTGCGATCTCTCCAGCTCGTAAGGGTCGGCGACAGTGTAGTAGCGCTGCTCCGGTTCCCGCATTACCACAGAGCGCTTGACGTAGTAGTCGCCATCAGGATGCTGCACTTTGACGACCTCGTAAGCCTCGTACGGCACTTCATAAGGTTCGTGGTCCACAGGCCGCGAGATAAGGCGTCGATCGTCAGCGTAAACCCGGTAGACCTCCCGAGGCCGTGACACGCGTTCATAGGACATCTCCTCGTCCGGGTGTGGAGCTTGACGGGTGTGGTAAACGGGCTCGAGCTGCCGTATAGGGCGAGATTGTGGAGGGCTCCGCTCGCGATAATGTTCTGGTGGGGGTTGCTGGAGGTACCTGACGTAGACTGGCGAAGTAGACCGACGACGTTCCTCTTCCACACGGAAACTGGAGTACCCTGAGTGGTGCTGCTCTCGGGCAGCTCTGGGAGGCGCCGCCGCAAGACGGTCGTCTACGTACACCGCACTACTATGAAGCAATGACTGAGCTTCTCTGGGCAGAGCTTCTCTCGGCGGAGGCTCTCTAGGCTGAGCGTCTCTTGGCCAGGCGTCTCTCGGCAGAGCTTCTGCTGGCTGGGCTGCTCTCGATATCAACGAGCGGTTGTGTTCCTCCTCCAAATACCTGTCCAATGCCGCCATGGGGTCTGAGCCTTCGCGATCCGGACGGCTCGGGGCCCTTTGGGCGGGATGCGCAGGTCTCGTATTCAGGAGCTGTTTTTGTCGTTGGACCGGCTGGGGGCTTCTTAGCCGAGGCTCTTGGGTCGGGTACGGGGCCGGGGCGGCGTTTGGACGGGAGACTTTGTCGGCGCCGCTCTGGCCGGGCTTGTCAACCCCCGCGACGATGTTTGGCGCTGTGGTCGCGGATGTTGTTTGCTGGCGAGCCATCTGTGCCCTGTCCGCCGCCCACATTGCCCGGATTTCTTCCTCCTGTCGACGTTGCTCTTCCTCTGCGCGCTTTGCCTCCGCGTCATTCACTTCGCTGGTCTTTCCTTTAGGGCCCCCACGATTACCGCCAGAGCCCTTGTCGCCCTTGCGAGACTGGTTGTTGTTTGCCTGTCCCTTCAAGGTCGACTTCTTCTTGTTCTTGTCATTGCCTTGTTGATGGAAGTTGGTCTGATGTGACCCTTGATTCGACTTTCGCCCAGCATCGCCTCGCGCTACTCCCCCGTTTGGGAATTTTCGACTTCCGTTAGCTGAAGCGCTGTTGACGTTGTTACCTCCAACTCCACTGCCTGCTCCATAGAACCTGTCGTGGCGATCAACGGAAGGCTGCTGGTTGGGCTCCTCGTTCTGTATCGGAGGCCACTGTGTTTCAGGAGCCAGAGGCTGGTGAGCAGGACCAACTACCGGGTGACTGGAAACAGGATGAGCCTGGAACAGTTGAGGGAGGGCCTCGCTGAGGAGATGGTACTTGTTGGTGTCTGTGCCGACAGACATCCGAAGAGGGGTAAGGCTCGACATGTCGGGTAAAAGGATCATTTCTGTTGTCCAGTCTGGGATCGTGACGTGCTGACCCATGCTCATAATGGGCTCAATGTGTGTGCTTTGGAAGTGGTTGGTGAGCTGAGGTAGGGAAAATGTCTTCCGCTCCTGTTCGTGCGGCTGTGTGTGCACTGGCGCACCGCCCTGGCTGTTGTGGCACGACTTGCACACTAGACCGTTCACGTTCCGGACCGGCCGCATGTCCTTGTTGTTGGACAGACCGTCGTTGAACATGGAGAGAGGTGCCAGCTCCGAGAAGGTCGCGAGGAAGCGCTTGGCAACATGATGGATGACAACATGTAGCCTCACGCTCCCATGCAGATCCTTGATGTTGGCGGTTGCATTCCAGAGCTCACGCGCGTTTTTCGCCACGTCCTCTAGCTGAGTCCGGTAGCGGTCCGGATACACTGGTCCAGGGGCCGCGGGATAGCTGTAGCCGCCATTGTTTTGATATGCGCCGTAGTTGTAGTCATAAGCAACTGGCGGCGGTGCTTGTGCGTTGTCAAGCGGTGGGGCCGTCGCCTGGGCTCCGTATGCTGTTCCTCCAGGCACAGGTCCGGATGCCGGTGCCTGGGGAGGATAGGGTCCGGGTGGAACGGCTCCTGGAGGGTACCCCTGATAAGGGGCCGCTGGCGGTTGATACGGCGCAGGGCCATATCCGGGCTGCACCTGGGGTTGTTGTGGCGGCACGGGAGGGGCGCCGTACCCATTCGCATGAGGATATGCCGGATGCACAGGTGGAGGCGCTACATACGGGTCGCCGTAAGGTGGAATACCATAGGGCTGCTGGTACCCCGACTGTGGCTGTGGTTGGGAATGAGCAGGCAACACTGGCGTGTTTGCCGAATAAGGGGCATGCCCGTATTGGAGAAACGTCGGTGCCGTGGTCCCCTGGTACTGACCCAATTTGACGGATCGAGGGTTAGGGTGGAAAGGCGGCACTTCCGGCCACTCAGCACGCCAGTGCACAACGATGTTACCAGCGCTGAGGGCCGTTGTGTGCTTCGCGGCGTAGTGCTGGATAACACCCTCGAAGCCGTAGTACTTGACGTTGTGCTCACAACCATTGCAGAGGAACAACTCTCTCCGCCGCGGTTCTGTGAGGGGCCTAATCTTTGTGTCGAAGATCCATTTCATGTTCTCCAACGTGAGCTTCTGCGTGTATGGGCCTCGGGGAGGATCGACCACGGGTCGCTTGCCAGCTGCGCGGGCGGCGGCGGCATCCTTAGCCACTGCAGCATAGAACTGTTTCCGGACGTGAAGCAACACGTCGGCTGCAAACTTGCCACACGTGTCCTTGGTCACGTCTTCGCCGTCGTCCCAGCTGGTTCGGATGATATCATCTGCGAAGCCAGCGATTTGGGCTCGTAGAGGACCTTGGATGGCGTCCCAGTCGCTGTCCGTTGCTTCTTTGCCATTTGCCAATGCTTTCTGGGCCTCCTGCTGTTCTGCATCTACTCGTTGGGAGATCAGTCGCGGCTTCAGCAGCTCCCAGGCTCTGTCATCCAATGGCGTTATCAACTGCAACGCAGCCTGGAAAGGTTCCATGAGCTCTAGAACGCTCGGCTTGATGGGAGGATCAAGCAGCATCGCCCGACGCTCAATCTCTGCCCTTCTCGCTGCTATGAGCTCTGAAATTTCCTCTCGAGTCCGCTCGTGGCGATCTGAAGCAGCAGCACGCAAAGAGGAGTGTCCAGAAGGTGTCGTCCCGTCTAATTATCAATTTTTTTGGTCAGTAAGAGGTCCCGTAATCCTTGTGGGGGCGGTGGAACGTCGTATCAGCCAGCGGAGATCCGGGGAACTATCACGTACCCGAGTTGGATCTTGATTCCGGGGCGGAGGGCAGCTGGCGGGGCAGGTCCGACTTCTGCCTATACCCAGGGTACAACTGGCTGCGCATCTTAGATACGCCCCCGGAGCTGGCATAATTCTCCCACCTCGCCGAGTCGTTTTGAATCTCCAGGCCGCGGCCCTCGAGCCCCTTCAGCCACTCTTCGGTGGTGGCCGAACCCATCTTGCTGACGGTGAAAAACTCTTGCTTGATGGCGTCCACGCCGACCTTTGAGTAGAATCGGGTAGCTGGCGAGGTTTGGGGCAGTTTACCACGATTGATCACATTTGACGGGACAATATCAAGCTGCTCCGTCAAGTAAACAAACGGAATGGCCGGTGATAACTTAGACGGGGTCGAGGACGACAGAAGCAGATCGATCTCCTATGAAGAAGGTTAGAGGTAACCCGCAGTGAAAGCGCCGACTGCTGCATCTGCTGCAACGGAGTTCGGCTTGTGTTAGGCAGGAAGTCCACAAACCTTGACCGAATTCTTCAGGAGACATGGTCCGCATGCGCGGGTAGCAAACCGCCACACGATAGCGACATCGTCCATGCCAGGACCAAAGGGCGTGGGGCAGGCGAATGGGGAGTTACCCGAGGTTCCCTTCTTGCCGCAGTGTTCGCATGTCAGCGAACATACCAGCTTCCACATGCCCAGCTCCGTTCGCGACTTGAGCGGGGTAGGCATGCCCGGCCAGAAATTCTTTCTTGAAGCCTTCCACAGAGAGTTGGGCTCCAGAAGTCGTAGAACACCCAGGGGTTCAGAAGCCTGCTGGGGGATACAGGCTGTGGAGGGAGAGGAGTCGAGCCATGAGTGGAACAGCTTGTTGACACTCAATAGGTTGCCCAGGGTCTTCGGGGGACAGAAATTGAAGATATGATGCCAGATCTCAGCAGGGAGCAGAGATCTGTCCTGCAGAAGACGGTGCTCGACGGATGGGGAGATCCCATGGTCGCCATCAAGCTTCACCTTTTTGTTCTGCTCCGGTCCAGTCACGCTCTCGCTCGTGGGCTTGCCGTCGAAGCCCTCGTCGTCCTCTCCTCCACTTCTCCGGACAGGTGATTTCCGTTTTCTGGAGAGCAAACCTGGGCCGACCTCGCCAGCAGCGGAGGGTTGCGGCATACAAGACGCAGTCGCGTTGTCGTCGGCTAGTGGTCTCGGCGAAGATTGCCCATAGAAATCCTCGTCGTCTGACTCCTCCGCCATGGAGACATCGGACACGCTGCCATCATCGCGGCCGGGATTCGCCTCGTGCCGACTTGCCAATGTGTGAGTGGTGTTGTCGATTAGTGCGGAGGCAGCTAGGGGAGCGCCCTCGGAAACTAATAAGGATGGTCCTTCCTGGTCGGAAGGATATCCCGAAGTCTCCATCAGAGCCGTTTCCGACGTTGGCTAACTGCCAGACTCGGGAAATGGGAGCAAGGGAAATGTCCAAAGAAGAAAGTGGACTGGGGAGGGAAAGAGAAAGGGAAGAAAAGAAGCACAGCGCATCAAAGAGAAAGGGGTTGGAAAACAGGGGGTTCAACATGCAGCCCGCAATAACGAATGCCGCAACAGCAGGAGAGCAGACAGGAACAGCTAAATGTGAACAGAGTGTAGTAGGGAGACAACACTTGTCAGGGCCTGCAAGGCATTGAGAAATGTTTGCCGGTTTTCCCCCAAAGGTGATTGTGCGTTCAGAGGACTTCTCGGACGCAGAGACGCATTGAGCCAACTAGCAGCGTGGGCGATCCGCGATAAAAGCGACGGACCTTGCCAGGACACCAGGAAGGCTGGCCAGTGAAGGGTAATCAGAACTGGAAATGGGCTGGCAAGAGATTGATTGGGGTGCGAAGCCGACGGTTCAGCAGTCGGAAGGGGAGATACAGGGGACAAATGACGCAAAATGAAAGACGCGTCCCGAGCATGGCGGTATGAGAAGAGGCGCGAGACATGAAAAAGAAAATGGAGAACAGCAAAAAAAAGGACGGCCAGAAAAAAGGCTGTGAAGATGTGGAGTGGAGATCTCCGTTCGCCAGTTGCGTTATGTAAGCCTGGAACAGAGTGCGGATCACGTGAACACGCGCTGGAGAAGGACGGGTCTCGTGCGCCAACAGTTACCCCTCCGTATTCATCGTGGCTTCGAATGTGCACGATCGGAATAAAATGGCCAGTGGTCCAAAAATTCGTAATCAATCCTGGCCTTGTAAGGCAATGGTACCAAAAGGGGGATTTCTCAACTGTGCCGTCGAACCAATGGACGCTACTCTATGCGCTGCGGTGCACAGGTTTCAGGCCGCAGGCACTGATTTGTTCACGATCCGTCTGATGCTAGTCCAGGCGCTTTGCTTCCTGCTCTTTAATTGTTGGTTTCACTGGAATCCAGACGAAATCATCACACCGAAAAAGAGACCACTTTCACAACTCTGCCTGCAGGAGACGATGCCGACGATTCGATGCTGCGACGCCTGCCTGGGCGACCCATCTGACAAAGACAGCAGCCCTATTTTTGCTGCGCCCAATCAAATCGCACCTCGCGGGGCAAACCCAGCTATGGACCCAGCCTCAGGCCAGGCCGAGATCTACCCCCGAAAGCATTGTGGCAAAGCTCAAACAGATTTGTTTCCTCCGCCTACTCGAACGGACGCCATCTCGGAGCTATACGCATGTCTCTCTACTTCCGCTGAGATCAATATGACCAAACAGCAGCCCGTCCGAGGAGCTGTGGAAGGTTATAGTTGAGGCTAGCATTAGGGGGTGTGGCTGGGCTCATGCCAAGCGCCGGCCAGTGGCTAAGGTTAGGGCTCACTCATAGTGCTTAATCCGTACTGACCAGCGCTGGATGGAAACTCTCAGAGCCGAAAGAATCACCATCAGCGTCATACTCCGCAGGCTCCAGTTGCAGGTAGGTATTTGGCGTTTCTTTCCTCTCTTGTTTTTTTCGGCCCCGCGTTTGCCGACGCCAATAGAAGTCTATCTCGAACAAGCCTGCATTTCGTATGCTCTCTGCCTCTGTGATGGGCCGGGGGCAATCACCTTGGAATCAAGACGAACGGCCCAATTATTAGGGTGCCACAGAATGCAGGGAGTTGGAAACGAAACATGAGATGGTCCAACGGCTCAATTGTGCCGGCAAGCTGGCTGCTGGGGCCCGTTCAATGTCGGCCAGCTGTACGGGAGTCAGAGGAGGGGCTAGCTTGACGCTTGTTCATTGGCTGGGCGGATCCCGCAACGAGTTGTTGGTCGGTGACTGGGTCTCACGCCGCTCCTAGCGTCAGGGGGGGAAAGGCGGGGGCGACGGCGAGCGAGGCTGAACTGCATCCCATCCCCAGTTTCCACTCCCTGTGCCGGAGCCCCTTTCCAGACATCTACTGGAATGGGTTCCTTTACTGCCTCCCGAGCTTCCTTCCCCCTTCCCCTTTCATCTTCATGGAAGTCCGAACATGGCGTTGGCCATTTTCAGGCCCGTGGTTGGCTCGTAGTCGTGTGCAAAGGATGAGTCCGCTCAGAAGTTTGTGTGGAGGATGGCTCTGATTTCCGATATGCGCCTTAGTTCGGCCAGCTGCAAACTAGGAAGAAGGGGTTGACCGCCATCGTGGGTTTCTTGTATAAGACAGGCGCCGATTCCTCCCGTGTTGCCCATTGAACTTTCTTGCATCACTATTCTACGTTCCCTCACTATCTTATTCATTCTTGTGCTTCTTTCTTCCCGTCTTTCGCTCCGGCTGTGGCGTTCTTTCTAGTCCAACCTAGATCTCCTCTTTGTTTCCTTTGATCGAGCCCTTTCTTTCCGTGACTATAGCCCTGTGACAAACAATCTTTACTCAGAGATCGCATTCACATCTATACGTGTACAAGCCCATTCTCTTTGATCGATCGCTTGCTGCCAAACACCTCCCCTTTTCGTCTTTCGTTACTTTCGGTTCCTCCCTCACAGCATTCTTCCTATTACGAAGCATTCGATATAGATCGATTCTCTTCTCGTTGAATATTGCCTTCATCTCAATATGCGTGGTTGCAACATCCTCCTCGCCGCCGCCGCCATAGTCGGCACTGCTAGCGCCTCGCCAACGCAGAAGCTCGATACTCGCGCTTACGCCGGACCCTATGCCCAGCAACTCATCGAGGCCATAGATTCGACGACGGATACGTGTGACAAGGCACCAGCACCAGACCAGTGCCGAACCGCTGAGCAGGCCGCGCCTTTCTTCATCGACGCGATGGCCAAGTACGGGATATACGAGCCCTTCGAGATCGCCGCCGTGATCGCTCTTGTTTTGCATGAGAGTGCTGGTCTGAAGTACAAACAGCCCTCGAGTGCCCCCCAGACGGACCCGCAGGGCAAGGGAACTTCGAACATGCAGAGCGGTGACGTAAGTACCGACAGTCAGGATGCCCCAGATCCCAGGTTCCTTCAGCTTTGTGAGAAAAATGCCGATGCTGACATGATCCCCGAACCACGCAGTATAACGTCAAATACGCCAAGTCCATCCCCGAGCTCGCCACCCAGGTCCAGACTATCACCGGGGGTAGCGACACGCCCGACACTGCGCAGAAGAACCAGATTCTCAAACTCTTGCAGGACGACAAGTACACATTCGCCTCCGGCGCCTGGTTCCTCGCCACTCAGTGCCAGCCGCAGATCCGGGCGGACCTCCAGGCTAGGAAGCCGGACGCATGGATGAACTACATGATCCAATGCGTGCAAGTGCCAAAGACACCGGCCGATGAGTTCGCAAAACGCGAGAGGCTCTGGGCCGCTGCTCAGGATGCTTTCGGCGTGGCACCCGCCTCGTAGTACGTTCGAAGCCTTGCCGACTTCAGTTGGACGGCGAGGAGCCCACTTGTAGGAGGCGTTCTGGAGATATCTTCGATTGTTTATGTTTTTTCCCAGTACTTTTACTGTCTCAGATCGGCGTTTGCTTCGGATGTTATAAGCCTTAGATGCCTACCACCTAGGTCTGTGATTCTAGGCGTTTTTTTCAGGCGCTTCTATGTTGTCCCCCAGTCTTCTTTTCTTATATTTATTCTGAAATAGCGCAATTTATCTTTCCTCCCCAAACCAATTGCTCGTCAGTTCCCTGGTAGACGTCCAATTCATGTGAACAGCTCCCCTGGCTTGCCAGGCCGAAGGTCGATACCTAAGGAGTCTTTCCCAACCGAGGTTCCTCCTGCCCGGCTCAAATCTCGGCTGTCACAACCTCTCTTACTCTCGCCACGTATTCGTCACTCCCACACTGTTGACAATAAGGACAACAGTCTGGCGCCTTCTTCCTACCCAACAAGTTGATACAACATGGCACCTACCTGCGTTGGGTACCTAGGTACCTACCTTAGGCACCTTCCCAGAGAGAAGTAGGCTGGAACTTCTAGGTAAAGAGAGCTACCTTCGCTTTCCTACCGTCCCCTCAACATCACCACCGCGACCAATGTTGGTCCTCTAAAGGGATATCTTCACAATACCTTTATCTAGAGCATATCATCTGTTAGCGCATTCGACGATATCATGGACGATACCGCTCCTATTAGGCCTCGTCGAAGGAACCGCAAAAGAAAACCACTCGTACGGCCTGATAGCTTCGAGCCCGCCAAAAGAAAAGCTCCGGCACTGGGAACGAGCACAAGCGGCGGACAGAATGAAGAGGCTTCTACACAGAAAGAGAGTGCCGACACCGGCAACGAAAGAGAGGCCACCACACAGAAAGAGAATACCAACGCCGACGAGGGGAATGCTACGGCCCAGGAAGTTATTACCGTCCCGGCCGAACAACCTTGCATAGCCTGCCTCAGAACCATGTGCCATATAAGAGACGAGGACATTGTCTGTGGGGCAGAGGTTATCTGTACGTGTAAAACTAAACTCCTCACTATGAACTCTTCTTTTATGGTGACGTCGTCTAACGACGGGACCCTGTTTTTGCCCAACTGCGCCCACTACAGGGAAAGAATGCGAGGTCTGCTCAGAGCTGGAACTCGACGACTGCACGCCAAACATCAGAGCCCCTTACCATGCCAAGAGGGTCTTCAGAAAGGCGGCCCTGTTGCGTGAAGCCAAGGCGCGGGCAGCCTCATCCGGTGTAATCCTGATGCCTTTTTCTTCCACGTTTCTGATTTTCATTTTTTTCCCCTGCCACCATCTCGCTGCTAACTCAGGTCGCTAACAACCCCGCCGCTCACACAGGACGAGAACGACGAGGAGGAACGCAAAAATGCCAGACTTGCCTTCCTGAAGGCGATCGCGGACTACCACGCGGTCGCTAATGCTCAACTTCTACTTATTCCTGGCCGCTATCCACGCCTCCAACTCGGCGATAGGTTGATCCCTGAATATCTTCACGAAGGCCGAGGCCGGCACAGGAATGGGAATGGACCGCACCGGAAGGGGCCGCACCTCAAGAGGACGAGCCGGAAGAGGACGCAGCGGAAGAGGACGCAGCGGAAGAGGACGCAGCGGAAGAGCACGAACCGGAAGAGGACGAACCGGAAGAGGACGAACCGGAAGAGGACGAACCGGAAGAGGACGAACCGGAAGAGGACGAACCGGAAGAGGCCGCGAAGGAAGAAGGCGCTAGAGTCCAGCCGAGCCCCGAATCCCAGATCATCCTGAACGAGATGCACTCCCTCAAGGCTNCCGAGCCCCGAATCCCAGATCATCCTGAACGAGATGCACTCCCTCAAGGCTGAGATCCTTGGTTCGCTCAGTCAACTACAGTCCGAGGTCCAACGCGTTCGCCGTGAGATAGGTAGGGCTGGTCACCAGCGGAATGAGAAAGCCCCCGCTGATGGCCTCCAGGCAATGCAGGAGACCGAGAAAAGGGCCGAGAATAAGCAGCAAAGCCAGAACAGAGTCAGGACGCTGTTGCTAAGGAGCGAAGAAGCGGTCGAAGGGAGGTTTAGGCTCGGCGAGTGGCCTACCATCTCTACGTGAAGACCAACCCAAAGCGTCAGGGAAAGGGAAACCAGGCTGACGTCTGCGCTGAGCCGTCCACCTCTCTCACGCTTCTGTTTTGCCGCTGATGAACGGTCTGCGCGACGGACTATCTCCAATAGATAGCGTCAGACGTCTGACAGGAGTTCGCGTATAACTTTCAAGGCATAGGCGAGGGTGGAATGGGCTGTAAAACATATATTTGCCTCTTGTCTCACCAAACCAATACAAAACACAATTTACACCATGACAGCGTCCCCGAGAAACCACCCGAAATTTTTGCTTCCTGAAAAAGACCAACATCCTGATTCTCATTCTCTAGGTAAAGCACGCTCCCTCGTGTCCACCACTCCCTTCCACCTAGTAACCTCGCGTATCATTTCTTGACCGAGAACACTCCAGGCAGCCTTGCTTAGGTACCAGCTAACTTGAACAAACTGACAGCCTACCAAAATACCCCACTTTACTTAGGTAGTGGGCGGGTAGGTTGGATGTGCATGTATGCTCTCAACCTCACTTATCAAGCATCACATAGTTAGCCGGGAACAAGCCCGAATTGCCACCGTAGTGGCCGAACCACCAGTCCTCATCCGGGAACTCCAGGTCGGTGATCGTGGCGTGTTCAGGGAAGCTCAGTTCTGCAGATGATGTTAAAAGGAGTATTAGTAAGCCGGACACGTCTCATTGGTTAATAAGCGGGCTGGGTGGGTGAGAAAGAAAGAAATGAGAATCACCACATACCATTGTCTTCGGCAGCCTCATAGTCATAAAGCGCAGAGGCGGTGGGGCCGGCAGCAGCAGCAGCGGCTGGGGCAGCGACAGGAGCGACAGGCGCCTTGACTGGCTCTGGGGCCGGAGCAGGCGCGGGAGGCGGCGGGGCAGGCGCAGCGGTGTCGTCTCCGCCGCCCTCGACAAGCTCCACGTAGTTGCTCGGGAAGAGTCCGGACTCGCCCTGGGAGTTGGTGCCCATCCACCAGTCGTCGTCCACCATCTCGATGTTCGTGACGTACTCGCCCTCCCGGAGCTCGATCTCGTTGTCCTCGGCCTTCTCGTAATCATACTGGATGATAGCGCGCTTGCCTGCACCGCCTGCAGCGGGGGCGTGGGCAGCCGGCTCCTCCTCGGGCTCCTCCTGCTCCTGAGGGACAACGCGCTCGAGCGCGCGGATGGGCATGGCCGGCTGCTCGTGGCGCTCGACGGGGGATTCGATCTCGACCTCGGGAACACGTGGCACGGGAATGGCAACGCGTGGCGGCGATGGCGACCTCCCGCGAGTCTCGGCTTCCTCCTCCTCCTCTTCCTCGTCATGCGGGCGCGAGGGCAGACCCGGGAGGGCAAAACCTCCAGCAGGGCGAGTCGACAGATTCGGAGGCGGAGGGGCGTGGTCGTCGTCGAAGCCGCGGTCGCTGCCGGTGGGGACTTTCGGCACGCTCGGGGCGGACCCACCCATGGGAGCCGTCTCCTTGAAGCGATCACGGAGGGCCGAGATGCCACCGGAGGGGGAGGCCGGCGCCTCACGCTCGGGTTCGTCATCGCCAGTCCTCTGCTCGACCACAGCTCCGCCACCACGGCCAAAGTTGGTGGTCTGCACTGTGCCCCAGCTCTTGCCCGAATAACCGCTCTTCCACTCACTGCCGCTCTTTTGCGCAGCAATCGGGGAAGTCGGCGGCGCGGTTCCCGTAGACCGGGGGGAAATCCCCTGCTTGGCCTTCTTCTCGGCCCACAGCTGCGCAGGCGTCTTGCCGCCCTGGTCTGCGAAGGTGCGGCTGGCGGCGCCCACCGGCGCTGCGGCAGGAACAGCAGGACCCCCGAGGCCTAGCGGGGTAGGCGCCTTGGTTCCCGTGAAGGCCGCCGCCCCGCCGAACTTGTTGGCTACCTTTGGCTTGGGCATGGACGAAAGTCGCTCGGATTGTGGGGCCGAGAAGGCGGAGCTGCGATCGACAAGGCTCCTCGGTTTCTCCTCCGGCGCGTCCTCGACAGGCTTCTGGGCCTTGGCGCGGATTGCGGCGATGTCAACCTTCCCGACTGGTTCGTACGCTCCTTTGACGGTGGTCGGACGGTCGTCCTGCGTGTTCTTGGAGGCTGCTCGGATGGCGGCGATGTTTACCTTCCCCACAGGCTGGTAGCTTCCCCCAATGATCCCCGAGCGGTCGTCCTGACTGCCGCCGCCGCCGCTGAATCTGGACGGCTCCTGCTTTTGGCTTCTGAGCTCAGCCATGTTGACCTTCGTGGGCTTGTAAGCCGACTCAACCTTCTGGAGCTCGGTGCGGGTGATAGGCGGCGCATCAGCGCCCCATCCGTCCTCGTCTACATCCTCCTGCTTCCTCTGTCGTGCGGCAGCCAGGGGGTTATAGGCGCCTGCGGTGCTCGAGGTCGTCGGTGTGAAGACGGGCTTCTTGGCGACAGGCGGGGCAGCCTGTGATCGAGATGGGGCGGAGCCGCCAGCCGAGTATTTCGAGCCGGATGCGTCGGCTACCTTCTTGATGATGTTATCGGGGCCCAGGTCGGCATCAGATCTCGCGGTGATCTGCACATGGTAACCGTGGAGGATCTGAGAAACGGACGCCAGATGGCTGGTGAAGTAGCCCTTGGTTCTCTCGGGAACGCCGCCCCCGCACCAAGCAATGAGCACGTTCTTGGGAAGTGTAGTATTGGGGTCTTTGACCTTGACGAAGGCAAATTGAATCCGACCCTCGTTGAATTCCTCGACCAGTTCGCTGAGTTCGCCCTCTGCAAAGAAATAGGGAAGTCAGTATTTGATCGTAACCGACGTGCCGATTTAGCAGCTGGCTTGGGCATCGATGGCAGTCCTGCCTCCGTCGGCCATCCAACATAGTCAAAGCCGCCACACTGTAATTTTGGTGCGGAGGTCGTTGCGAAACTCACCGCCCTTGCTCTCAACTTTGAGAACGCTCTCCGATGCACCGCTACCCTGGAAGGCGTTGACGAGTGGCGCTTGGACTGAAAACAAGGCCCATTGACCATAGGTTGAGGAGCCCGAGGATGGCGGAAGGGCATTCACGACTCCCTGGTAGCTGCTCTTGATTGAGGGGCCATTGACCGAGAGGTTTAATGACGCCATGGCGGCGGTGGTGGGGGGAATCGAACAGGCGACACAGCACAGATGGTCTGGTTGGGGGATCGTGGAAGACCGGTTGATGGTTGGATGTTGAGAGGAGGGGAGGCTTTTGATGATCCTCGAGCAACAGAGAGCGCAGGTCCTAACCCAAAGCGTGAGTGCAAAAAGAAGGATGAGTGAACGGATGGATGTTCAGGACCCTAGAACTCCAGAGGCTGTGCCACGCCGAGCAGCCGTGAGGAGGAGCTGTGGCTCACTGCGGGGCCGCGACGAGCGCATACGTAATTGGGGCTTCCAGGTGCGGGCAGCTTGGGCTGGAGGCAGCCAACATGGACCTACGAGAGATTTTCAAGTTGGAAGCCCAAAACTACCCCTAAGAAGCGAGCCGACAAAGCCAATAGAATCAATTCCGGAAAGAGTTCCGGAAAGAGCAGGAAATTGCCCTTCACTGTGTTTATGGAAGTCCAGCTCTGATCCATTCCCAAGATACGCGGGAACGTTCTGGATGCTTGTAATCGTACCACTCGATTGACCGCGAACGGGATTCGGTACGTTAGGGCGCGCTGATGTGATGCTGGTTACCTCTATGAAGGCAAGGTCTGCAAACGGTATATGCATTCCGTACTCGTCGACGGCGAGTCTTTCCAATTCGTGCATCGCCATTAATTACAGAATCATTACAAGAAGGAAAAGGCAGAGCAAGCTCCCAAGCTATTTGTATTACCTGTCTTCCGAAGTTCCTCGCCATCCTCATCCACGTCCAAATGCCAGAAGAAGTGATCTCAGACCAGCTTCTTGCGCGACGGAACCTCGCCCAACTTTCTCAACTTAACAGCACTCGAAACATAGCTCGCAGCAATCACCCAAGCAGTCGCAGCATTCGAAGCAGATGCAGCAGGCAAGCAGACCAGCCAGGAAGCCCTTCTTGCCATCACCCTTTGACTGACGAGGTGGCGGACCCTGCTGCTGGTGGTACTGCATTGGGGGTCCTCCCTGGGGTGGATAGTAGCCTCCCTGGGGCGGGCTGCCATATGTCTGTTCGGTGGAAGGTCAGTGCATACTCCCCATCTTGAGATGGTTCACACTTGATTTTCGATGGAAATCTGTCGGTTCTTGGGAGTGCACACCTGCTGGGGATACTGGGGATAGCCTCCTTGAGGGCCGTAGCCGCCCTGCTGCGGAGGCCCGCCGCCGCCGTAGTATTGCTGAGCCGACATGGTGTGGAAAGATTGGCCGTGCCAAGACTGGGCTGCGCTGACAGTACCGGGCGCTCGGCGACTGGAAGTTTGGTTTGGGGATAGATTTCGGGCCTTGGCAGTATGCGGCGCTTGACGACTTGGCAGAATGACGGGGAAAACACGGACCCGCGATTTAAAAGGGAAATGAGGGAAAAGTTGAGGAATTTATCGATGGTGTTTTGGGGGGCCTGTGCTTGTTCTCAGGCAGAAGCGCAAGCAAAAAGAGTTAAATGAAAGACGGGAAGTGTTTTGCAGGTGGTGGCGGGTTTCCCGGGATGTTCAAGGGTTCCCACGTTCTGTTGCTGCTTCTGTCTGGTGCTTTTAGCTCCGAACGCACGTGTGTGTAGGTGAGATTCAGGTTCCAGAGGCAGCCCGCCTTTAGCCTACCTCCTGTCACCAAGCCTCGATTGTCGCCCCTGCCGTGACGCGTCCTGAATGGCTGCGGTGAAGTCGGCAACTACCAGACTATAGGCCTTTGGCAAACCTAAACCGCTAGACTGCTACTGCTACGGAAAAGAGTCAGTTCGTTGGGCAAACCCCAGAACCAAGTTCAATGTTGTCTCAAAGAACGGCACATCATCACCAGCTATTTCGGCCACGGGATCTCTGTCGTCGTAGGTCATGGGGCAGTTGCAAAACGGGCAGACCTTAATCGTTCGCCAATAGGAAAGCACGATTTGAATCTTTATCATTCCATCAAACAGGTAGACGCCAATCCCCGTTCGCAAAAGAGCATACGAGCAGGCACCGGCACAGCTCCTCCCTCTCGTCGCCGATCTCGACGCCACAGCAGATTTGTCCAGACATGTGGCTGAGAACTTGAAGAGCTGTGATGCGATTGCGACTTGGAGAGGAAATGACGCAAGGTGCCACAGCAGCCAATGAGGGATTCTCCAAATCACCCAGTCCCCGAGTATCGGTGGCGGGGCATCAAAAACTACCACATCCACCACATCATATTACAAACATATTTTCCGACTGCGCGATCTGTCTAAAATTCCCCGCGCCGGTATGCGGCGGATGGTGAGACCAGTGACATCGTGACAGTGAGAGCTCATCTGATTCTAACTTTGAGGACCGTTTCTCTGCGATTTACGCAGCAGCCGCCAGTTGCGCGCATCAAAACATCGAACCACCATGTCGACAGTAAAAGAGATCACCAAGGAGGAGGATTGGGCAAAGCACATCGCGTCGCTCCCGCCTACGACGGTACTCGTAATCTACTTCCACGCACCATGGGTGCCTCTGTGCGCGCAGATGGCCACGGTACTCAAGACCCTCGCCGCCGAGTACCCGGTCACAGACCCGCCCGCGACATCGTGGGTTTCGCTCGACGCGGAGGACCTCAGCGACGTTAGCGAGACGTACAACGTGACTGCGGTGCCCTTCGTCGTCCTGTCCCGCGGCGGCCAGGTCCTCGAGTCCGTCAGTGGCAACAGCGCGCTGAAGGTGCGCGCCGCGATCGAGACTCACGCCAAGGCCGGCACCGCCCCACCACCAGCCGCCGCCCCGGCAGTTCTAACCGCATCGGCCGAAACAACGACGGGCGCCGGCGCCGCGACCGAGTCCCAGAGCGCAGATGTGGCCCTAAGCCCGGAGGAGCAGAAAGATGAGCTGTTCAAGCGGCTTAGAGACCTCGTCAAGGCCGCCCGGGTCATGCTCTTCATGAAGGGCACCCCCTCCGCCCCGCAATGCGGCTTCTCGAGGCAGATCGTCGCCATATTGAGGGAGAACTCCGTCAAGTACGGCTTCTTTAACATTCTAGCCGACGACGAGGTTAGGCAGGGCCTGAAGGAGTTCGCTGAGTGGCCCACGTACCCTCAGCTGTGGATGGATGGCGAGCTCGTCGGAGGGCTGGATATCGTACGTTGTTGCCCTGTTTCCCCCACCTGCTTTCTTTGGACTCAGGTTCTAACCGCTTTGGCTTGGCGCCATCTGTTAATGACAGGTCAAGGAAGAGCTCTCGAACAACGCGGATCTCTTCAAGGACTACAGCGTGTCGACTAACGGAGACGCGGCGGCCGCCACTAAAGCGTCCTAGCTGGACTAGTAACCTGTCGGCGGTGTCTGGTATTGACTTTACTGGCACTTCACAGTTATACTTCCTTTCAGGGAAGCCTGGGAGCTTGTCACTATAGGTGGCGCCCCCTAACACAGATGCTGCAAAACGTCAAAGACATTGGCCCCCCTTGGATGCCCTCGACCTGGGTAAATCTCTTTTCAAAAGCAGAAGGCGCAGATATGGCGATTTGATCAGGACTTGTAGGCTTGTCTAGCCTTATCGAAAGCGTGTGATTTTAATCCGAGGAGCCGGCGAATGTCCGGGGATGTTTACTGATCCGGTCCGACCAGGCGAGGTTGGTCGGAACTGGCGGTGGCCTGATTTGCTTCCGGCGCCGGTCAAGCTATCACGACCGCGCAAGCGAGAAGACGGAAGAGCTCCGCTTCGTCCTGTATTTGTAGTCACCGGTACATTTCCCACTGGCATGCTCGGTTGCCGACTGAGGGTTCAATCCGTACGAGGCCACCAACGGTGTCCTCGGCTCGTTATCTTGGCCGACCACACGTGGTGCTTGGTTGATCGGCCACTTTCGAGGCCTCGATACCAAGCGCATGTAGGTAGATGAGTACAAATGGATTGCACATGAAGCGTCATCGAATATAGCGACCGAATTAACTCGGCCGAAATTACCGCCCAGATTATTAAGAGGATGTTGAAACTTGGGGTGCATATTCTGCACCTGCCACATTTGTCCTACACTCGCCGCGCCATGCTATTCCCCCCGAGCCGCGAGGTAAGACCAGAACACCAGAGATATTGGGGCGGGCATCCTCAACGCGGCCAGTCCAATGGCCCAATGAGTTGGTCCGAGGCTTTTTCCAGATATCCGGCATGGCCAAGAGAGGTCTGGCGGTCGTGGCCCTGGCCAGTGCACCAAGTCCCCCACTTGTCACGGCCTTTAACGTCGGCCGCGTATATACTACTGGAGGTCCTTTATTGGGTCTGGGAAGCGGCGGCATGGTGCCGACTGGCTCCAGTCTCGTCAACGGCATCGCCAAGTTGGCCGTCTATGAAGTACACGAGCCATCTCAGCGTGTGGAGCTGCCTAAGAGCAAACGAGACCTCGCTTAAAAGGTGAACGGAGAGTCACAAGGTCGGTGACCGAAGTCGGGAAGTGTCATTGAGAACGATGTTGCGTCATTCAGATACGGAGCAAAAGAAGTAGTTCGGCCTCAGGAAAGAGAGCGAGTATAACTCGAAGAGTCTTTTCATCCAGTGCTGCATCTTGCTACTACTCCTCCTCGAACGCAAATTCCTTCGGCTTCCAGAGCTGAACAAGTCAAAACCACTTCTCATCTCTATACTTCCCACCTATAATGTCATTTCCGGAAGCTGGTCATCGAGGTGACAACATGTCAACAGGCATCCCAGCCTCCAGAATGCTCAGACAATCAAAAAGGCTTCCCAAGTCATCTGAGATGGCATCACGCACTATCAGCTCAACGCTGCAAAACCACGGTCAACAGGGCTCTGTCGATTCTGGCCACAACCCACGGCCTTCGCAGCACAGACAGCTAAGCCGAGGAGATAGCACCGACTCTCACGAACGCGACAGAGCCAACTCCTCAAACACCAGATCAGGCCCTCGGCGGCAGCAGACCAGTATCTCCTCCACCACCAGCGTTGCAACAACCAGCAGTGCCCCTGCTGAAAACAGGAGGATTGCTAATCTGCGAGACTCTGGGTCGTCATCCGTCGTCCACGAGGACAAATATCCGGACCGCTCGATGAAATCCGGGCCCTCATCTCGGCCTTGGAACCCGTCCCCAAGCAGCTCGCGCGATTCTCTCGGCTCGCTCTCAACCGCTTCTTCGTCTAGTTCCAGTTTTGGAACCGTGACACGAGTGCGCTTCCCCGATCATGTCTTCAACTTGAACCACGCCATCGTGCCAGCAGACGACCCTGGGGCCGACGACGACATCAGAAGCGAGTTCACCGCGTCGCCGACCTCGATGCACTCGGATGACCGCCCGTGGGCGGAGACCATCTCTCTTTGTTCATCTTCTTCTTCGTCTCGTACCTCTTCCTCGTCGTCGTCGTCGTCGGCAAGGAGCTCGAGCACGACATCGGGGGCGAGTTCCAGGAGGTCGGTGGCGAGAACTAGCTCAAGGGCCGGAACGGGCGGGCAATGATGAGAGTTGCAGCGGCCACTCTAGGTCTTAGTAGATGATGCAGTAGTGGTGGTGGGGTAGAAAGCAGTAGTGTTTGCCACTGAGGCGGTCCTGAAGGTTCTGCCGCTCCGGGAACGCGCGGCGCGCTGCGGACAAGTTAGGTTGTCCCGTTTGGACACCGACGGGTTGGCCCGCGTGGCGAAAGGAAAGCCGTGGGATAAGCCGTGAGATAGTAAGCCATAGGACATCTGCACACAGATGACTATCTCATTCTTGTTGGGGGAAAGGTAGAAACAGAACGACGGGGACGGGGACGCCGCCCTCGCATTCGGATAGCGTCACCCTTGATTCGCTTCGATTTTCTTCTCGTGGAAGTGTACAGCATGCATGGGAAGTATTGCAGGACATATGCAAAATACGGTACTTACGATTGGTGCACAATCTACCTCTACGTCACTTCGATTCATTTTTAGTCGGGCACGATTTCAAGTTTTCACGGTGGTATAGAAAAAGGGGATAGGGAGATATGTCGGGGAGTGTCTTCCGATTCAAATTCGTGTCGGAGCTGAGTGTTCTGACGGCGTCTGGGACGGGGCCGAGGCTCCGCAATTCCGGGCCCGGCACCACCGTATCCGGCCGTCATGAGGACCCGGGGTCTTACTTAGTCTTCTATGTGCACGGCAGCAAGTGCAGCAAACATGACGGGAAGTGAGCGGTGAAGGTGATGAAGATAGAGCTGTGCCAGTCCTGCACGTGTACGAGCCAAGCGTGACCCTGTGGTCGGTGGCAGACCCCGCTGGATATCTTCATCACACTGGCGTGTACATCGACGATAACACCGCAAAATTTCCCTTACTGAGCACCAGCGGAATCCCAGGTATCTACCCCATCTCTTGTCAATACCTTCGCTGCCTGCTTGGCTGTCGAACGTGGTGGGCATCTTAGGAGAATTGCCTGTGTGACCTCAAGCCGGGGAAACGGAGCTTGGTTCTCGCCGACGATTCCTCAGGATCCTTGAGCATAGGTCGGGTGCCATCCGGTTCTCGAAGATATGAGTCACCCCGACGCTTCGGCTTTATCAGCATGGAAACTAGCAGCGACCAGTAAAAGAATGTCTGCGCTCCTCCTTGCGTCTCTATTTGCTCGGCACTCTGCAGGGCTCGATGAGGAGCAGCATGTGGCTAGGTAGAGAATGTCGTGCTGTTGAGAACTTAGTTAGAAAAGGAGGGGGTTTCCATCGATGCAGCCACGTCATTACTAGGGGGGCTCGGGGCGTCGATATTCTGGAAGGCCCGAGGCTGCCATAGGTGCGTAAGCAGCGGCAGCGAATAGGAGATTTCAGTTCGGCGCAACAATGACATCCTGGCTCCTGCTATTCGGGGGTCGCCGAGCCGCCCAAAATCAGGTTCGTCCACATGTCAAGCTTTCAACGAAGCTTTAGGAGCTATTCTTCGTTTACTTAGGCCGTTAACCTCTTGGCCGACTAGAGTTAATGTTGTGGCGAGCCAGCGGCAGGAACATGCAACGAAGTAAGGACTTGAAAAGCGACATTGCGGAATGAGGATGATCATACATTTTTTCGTATGGAAGAGGAAAATGAATCAAGCAAGTAGACGAGCATCAAGCCTTGATGAACTCGTGGTGTGTGCGACAGGCAGGTGTGTGCTTGTTGCATTCCAGGGCTCTGCTTGTAGAGAAGGGGTATTGCGAAGAGTCAGGTCAGGTTGTCGGTGGTGGGTGGGGTGGCCTGTGGTGGCCTTCTCCGTTAACGCCGGCGCATGTCAGGGCAGTGGGTGGGGAGTGTAGATCACCCTGATTGCTCATTGCTTCGACATCAAACATCGAAACTTCTCGCGAAGTATTCCTCACCATCTTCCACCACGTCGCTTACGAGCTTCGTCCCCAAATCGCTCTTGAGGCCTCTGAGACTCCCGAAAGAGTGAGTCGCATTCGCGTATTCGCCTTCCGGATTTTGAGAAGAGGCGTCTCCGGAGCCTTGTCTACTCCTATCGCCATCCACCACCGCCTGCCTCGTCGCAGCCCCGCGCCAAACGCCCACCACCTACGGGTGGCCGTGGGCAGCCTGCTTCGGGTCTGGTCGGAGTCGGTTTGTCGCTGTCGGCCAAGCGGGCGAGAATCCTTTCCCGACTTCGTCCTCTATCCAGCAGGCCAGCAGAAGCAAGAACTGCCGTTCCAGTGCGCGCGCGCGAGCCCGCCCGCGAGAATCGGCCGCATTCTTCTCGGCCCGGTTGACGACTGCACCACCTCCACGTCTTTGATGCCCAGGTCGATACCTGATCACCTCCCTTGGCAGTGTCGTCCTGCAACTGGCATCCTATCCGGTCCGGCTTAATCTAGCTGACGAGCGCCGAGCCACGACCGCTGCAGCACGTCGTCGTCGTCGTCGCTCGATACTCGCATTCACATTTGCCACCGCGCCCTATCCACTTGCAGGAAGGCGCCTCTCGGCTCCTGGGTCAGCTCTCCAGCAAGCTGTCCCCGAGGTGTGTGGTCGTCCTGACCATCCGGTCTCGTCTCGTCTTGCGCCTAGCGCCCAAGGAAAGGGACCCACGCCAAATCTCCGCTCGCCCATCCCGTTCTGTATATTGTCTTAGGACTCGTTAGTCCTAGGTGCGGTTCGTGGGTGCTGTCGTATTGTCGCACGATTGCCTGCTTGAGGCTCGCTGGTATCTCTGATTCGAGGCATCCTCGGACTACGAGAAGTAGGGTCGCGCATCAGGGGTCTATACAGGACCGTATCATCCCTCCGTGGCGACCAGTCAAGTGCATTGGATTGTGGGTTGCCTGTGATCGAAGCGGGCTGCTCAAAGGACGAGAACTACCGCGCGCGGCCACCCCGCCCTTTTTAGTACCGCCCATCAGCGGGCAAGGGGCGAGCCCAGGCCGTCCAGTCAGGGGGTCAGACCTGCTCGTCATCTCTCAACCGCCCTCCATCCCGCACCCCACAAACAGGGCTCAGGGCTGGGAGGCATCTACGTCAGCGCCCCCCTGGCCTCTGACCGCAAGTTCTTCAGGGGTTGCTCTGCAGGTCGCCTCTATCTCCGTGGCGTTCCGTGGGCATCAGCCCTGATTCCCAGCCTGGGAGGGCTGTCGAGGCCGCTGTATCTCTTTCGACGGTGGGATTTGGACGGTCATCTCGGCGCTGACCACTTCCAATCACGTCTGGCGGTGGAAGACCAGTCGATCACACCCTCCTTCATCCAAACGGTCCACTGGTCCACTGGACTGGCCACCCTCTAGCGCTGCTCCTGGTGGCGCTATCGCTATCCCTGGAATTGCTGGTCAGGACAGATCAGGCAGACCAGAAAACGCCCCCTTATATGAGAAAAGCGCCCAAGGAGGACTTTTGTCTCTGGTGGGCCATCTCTGAGCTGGCTGACCTGGCCGATACTGGCTTACTGGCTGAACACGATCTTGCTGCCACAAGATTGTAAACTCCGGCGTGCTTCTTTGCTTCGCTCTGTCCCGAAGGCCGTCTCTCCGTGACCTCGGAAACTCCGACTCGCTCGCCAGTCCGTCTTTTCCAAGCCCTTGCCAGACGCCAAAAATGACCCCCACCCCGCCTTCTACAACGCCGTCTTCCGGCGGGCACTCCCCTGAGGAGCAGTTCCGGGTAGTTCGGAAGAGGAATCGTGTGCCTCTTAGCTGCACACCATGCAGAACGCGAAAGTAAGTTGTTACCTCAGAGCGCCATGTACAGCATGAGAGGGAGAGTGAGGTAGAAGGCAAAGAGTGCGAAATTGAAGCGTTCGAGTGGAGATGAGAGAAACGTGGAGACAGGGAGAGAGGGACGGGGAAGAGGGGAGATCAAACCCCCCAAAAAAGACCTGGCTTCTTGAGCACCTACTAACGCGATCGCTTCTCCCAACCTAGGCTGTACGTCACCACTAACGACCCGACGGCCCGGTTCAGCCCTACTGCGCTAAGCCTTGGGCGGATGGAACAGAGGGGAAAATAGCGTTGTGATGCTTCCGCGCATTGTTTCCTGATGTTACTGACACTGCTGCCTTGCGGAAAATTAAACAGGAAATGTGACCGAAGTCACCCATGCAGCAACTGCGTGAAGCGAGAGGGTGCTGATGCGAACTCGTGCTCATACGCGACGCCGCCCAGCCGTAAAAAGAACCAAAGTCAAGGCGCAACAAGCCCTGATGATATGCAGAACCGTATTGACCGTTTAGAAGGCCTAGTACTCGCGCTGATGCACGGGGGCGGCAACATCGACGCAGCGTCCGCGGCGACTGCTGCTGCCGCCGCCTCATCAGCTGCCGCCGCCGCCGCCTCGGCCTCCTCGGACAAGAGGGCACCACACCCAGCCGGCTCCGGATCCGGCTCCGGCCCCGCCACAACCTCGTCGACCACAGCCGGCAGCGTCTCCTCGGCGCGGCCGGCACGGAGTGGTCGCAACGACAGCATGCGCGACGACGGCGACGACGACGACGACGACGACGACAGCGATGTCGACAACGGCCTGGCGAGCTCCCTCGGCGTGCTCAAGGTCGACCCGGACAAGGGCAAGTCGGTGTACATCGGCCAGGAGCACTGGCACACGATCCTGTCGGACATTTCCGAAGTCAAAACGTACTTCAACAACCACAAGAAGGACCTGGAGCGCAGCTACGAGCGGGTGTTGCAGAGCAAGCCGAAATCGGCCCTCGATGGGCCAACGTTCCTGCTAGGGGCCGCACCGGCGACCGAGGTTGAGTTGAGGGCAGAGCTCCCACCCAAATCCAGCGTGCTGACGCTCTGCAGCCGCTACTTCAACTCCATGGACAACGCGGTCAACATCGTGCATGCGCCGACGTTCCACCAGATGCTCCAGGACCACTGGCAGGACCCGTCGCGCACGCCGATCATGTGGCTGGGGATGCTGTATGCGGTGCTGTGCATGGCGATGCTGAGCTACCACAAGGTCGGAGATGAGCCGTCCGAGTGGCGCGGGCGATCCCTGGAGCTCGCGGCCGAGTACCGGATGCGCACGGTGCAGTGCCTGGTCACGGCCGACTACACCAAGCCGTGCGAGTATACGGTCGAGACGATGCTGCTGTACGTGTTCGGCGAGTACTCGTCGCGCTGGGACGCCGAGCTGGGCCTGTGGCTGATCAGCTCGCTCATCACGCGCATCGCCTTCCGCATGGGCTACCACCGCGACGCCAAGTGGTTCTCCTCCTTCACGCCCTTCCAGGCCGAGATGCGGCGCCGCGTGTGGGCGCTCGTGCGCATGTGCGACGTCATGTTCTCGCACCAGGTGTCGCTGCCCAGCATGATCTACGACCACGACTGCGACACGGAGCTGCCCAACAGCCTCTTCGACGAGGAGTTCGGCCCGGACACCAAGGTGCTGCCGCCCAGCCGGCCGCGCACCGAGCCGACGCCCATGGCCTACATGATCGCCAAGGCCAAGCTGACCATCGAGATGGGCGCCGTGCTGCAGGCCACGAACCGCGTCGGCCGGCAGGTGCCGTACGACGAGATCCTGCGCCTGGACGCCCGCCTCCGCGACGTCGTATCCGAGCTGCCGCCCCACCTCGCGCTGCAGCCGCTCGAGGGCTCCCACGACCCCCTCACCCTCATCATCGCCCGCCTGCAGATCGACATCCTGGTGCAGAAGATCTTCTGCCTCCTGCACCGCAAGTACCTCCCGCGGTCGCGGGACAACCCGCGGTACGCCCACTCGCGCCGCACCGCCATCGAGGCCGCGATGGACACGCTCCGCCACCTCGAGACCATGCACCGCGAGTCTACCGGCACCGGCCGCTTGCGGGCCATGCGGGGCTTCGTCTGCTCCGTCGCGACCCGCGAGTTCCTGCTGCCGTCCATGCTGGTCGCCATGGATCTGCACTACGACAACCAGGCCCGCAAGTCGGGCGAGCGCCAGGACTCGCAGGGCTTGTACTTCTGGACCCCGCAGCAGCGCATGCAGATGCTCCGCACCCTCGAGGTCACGCGCGACGTGTGGGAGACGCTGAAGGAGACCTCGGTCGAGGCGTTCAAGGCGTACAACATCCTTAGGATCATGATCGAGAAGATCACCACCGATCCCGGGAGCAGCCCCTTGTGCGCTGGCGGCGGGGATGTGGACCTGATGGGGGTCAGCACCGCCGCACAGCAGCAGGTACCCCCGCAGCCCCATCAGCAGCAGCAGCAGCAGCAACATCATCCTCATCACTTGATGCCACAGCAGCTGTTTGGTAGTAGCAGCGGCGGCAGCAGCAGCAGCGGGCTGACCCCGGACAAGCAGCAGCAGCTGGAGCCTGAGCACTCGGCTGCGGTGTCGCTGGGCATGCTGTCGAGCGGCATGTCGCCCAACACGGCGGCCGTGTTCGACTCCGTGCAGAGTCCCGGCGGCACCACGTATGGGACTTCGTCGGTCGATCTCAGCATGGCAGGCAGCGGCAGTGGTGGTGGTGGTGGTGGTGGCGGTGGCGGCGGCGACGGCGGTGCTGCTTCCTCGGGCGGACAGGCGGCGCCGCCGGTCACGACGGGGATGACGCCTGAGTACCAGATGGACCTGTTTTCTGGCATCAACAATCCCGGCTCGCCGTTTTCGGGGATGATGAACATGGGCAACCCGATGGATTTCACGGGAAATTTCGACTGGGTGAGTTGTCTTTTATTTTGCTTTCCCCTATTGCGTTTGCCATTGTCCCCGTTTTGGGGGGAGGGTTAGGGTTATCAATTTTGACCTTTGGCTGATGATTATGTGTTGCATCAACAGGACGTCTTCGAAAGCTACACGCAGAACGCCAACTTTGGACTGGAATCGTTCCAGTTTGTCGGCGCCGCCAGCGAGCAAGCCTCTGGCAGCGGTCAGGGAGCGTCTACAGGTGGCAGCTCTGGCTTCTCCTTCAACAGCCCGTCCAGCAACACCCAAGGTGGTCGGTCTACCTAGTCGGGGCGAGACGAACCTAAGTCCTAGGTCGGACGGTCAAGGAAGATAAGCAGGGGAACGAGAGGATGGAGTCACACAACAGGAGCCTGCGGGGGAGGCGAGGCGTTGGATACACATCTGGGGGCAAGGAAAAAGAACAGGACGTAGTTCTGGAACATGGATGGACTTCTGGTTCCTTTCTTGGAGTTGTAGCTCCGTCGGGCTTCGCAAAAGCACGGCATCTATCTTCCTGCCACTTTCGCTACCTGATGTTTACCTACGGGTTGGAATTTGGACTGGCGAGATGGTTCGGCAAGTTGGATATTCCAGAGGCAAAGTTAGCAGGGTGACTTATCTGCTTTGTGTTGATCTAGCCGGGCTCTGTTTGCAATGTCGACCAACGGTCAAGGAAGGATAGTGTTGCGACGGATTGTAATGATGATATATCCCTCTCTGCTCTACAAGTTGTGGTTCCTCTCGTTTTTCAAATCGTCGTTGTGCAGATTCAGGTGCCTACAAGTCCAGGGGCGGAACGGGAAAGGGGTGCGCGTTGAAAGGGGTGATTGGCTGCGATAAGATAAGCGGACCTCTTTAACGTACTCCATGTGGTGGGTGGACGAAAGCTGTGCGTCTCAACCATCTCCGACTTCGCCTTCCAACTCACAACAACAACGACAAGATGTATTCAGCGCCACCAGTCCCGCCTCCTAAACCGGGGAGCCACGAGGCCAGCCGAATCGGCACGCCGGCGATGGGCGCGCCGACACCGCGACCGACGCAACTTCCAGAGGCGGCCCACTCGAGCCTGCCCGAAGCTGCATCCAACCTCCAGGTCGCCCAGCCAGAGGCTCTTGTCGACCCCGGCGACAAGTGGCTACCCAAAATTCTGGAGGATAAATCGTGCGCACTTCTGTCTCTCTCTCCTCCTTTCCCCCATTCCCTAACGGTTGTTGCAACACCTTGAGCTGGTCTTCTCTGATCTTCCTCTTCTGTCGACTCGACTCGACTCGACACTACTTGCTAACCTTACCTTACCTTACCTCAACCACTCACAGAAAACAAGACCTCGCCGACATCCTCTCCTCCCCCGCCCTCCTCTCGGCGCTGACCCACTCCCCCTCGACCATGCACGGCTCCCTCTCGATCTCCCACGCCGGCCTGCAGGCGGCGCTGGCCGAGAACGTCGAGCTCGCGCAGCACCTGCACGCGCTCGAGGCGCGGCTCTCGGCTCAGCGCGACCAGACGCAGACGCAGCTTCTGGGCGCGCGCGCGCTCGAGAGGCAGTGGGGCGCGAAGCAGCGCGAGATGGACGCCGCGCTGGCGCCGTTCGCGCCCGACGGGCTGTACCTGCGGCTGGCGCAGGCTTGCCAGGAGCAGGCGGCCGTGTGCGACGCGTTGGAGGAGAGCTTTTTGGACCATCATGCCTCCTCGAGGGGGGATGGTGGTGGCGGCGACGTGGCAGGAGGAGGAGGAGGAAACAACGGTGCTGCTGCGGCGGATGCGGACGGGCCGGCGACGGAGAGGGAGGCGCTTGATTGGGTGAGGAGGTATAGGGAGGCGAGGAAGTTGCTGTATTTGAGGCAGGAGAGGAAAGAGAGGTGGGATGAGGGGAGGGTTGGTGGCTGGAGATAAAGGGGATGGAGCTGTGGAAGGAGGGATGTACGGATGGAGGGGTCGGAACGAGACGACTAGTGCATCTATGTTTTTAGGGCTCAGCATTAGGCTGGCCATGTTTTCGGTGTTCTTGGGGTAGGAACAATGGTATATTCGTCACGGACGGGCGGGAAACACGGTCGGCGTTATTATATTCCCAATCGGCGGGGCGTAGTCAAGGGCAGGACCGGAGTATCATACCATCTCGAATAGAAAAGACAAGAATACACTGACGGATTGGATCATGAGAACGCTCGAATTATCACGTTCTACTGGTATAAATGGTCGTTCAAATTTGGGTGTGTACTCCGTGTCTTCTAATTAGAGCATCCTAATTCATCTCTGTACAATCATCACGCTGTCGCCGTCGTAGTCCCTTAAGCTTTAGGGTAAGATATGAAGTGTTGCCGCTGAGCCACACTTCCGGCATCAAAAAAGGAGAGGCTATCGTCCACTCCTTGCCTGCGTTGTTCCTCTCCTCCGCCTCTTTTCGTTTTATCTCCCTCTCAGTCGTGGTGGAACCTTGGCTCGCTCCTCTCCGTGCCCAAGTTCCACTGCATAGGGGGTATCCAGCCCACACAACACGGGAGTATACAACAGGTTCAGATCGAGAATAGCAACAGCCATAGGAGCACGTTGTCGCGCCCGGCCAAGGCGAGACGTGTGCCAGAGCCCAGACCGCTCGTGCTCGATCCCTCGAACCGTCCACTGCCTGTCCAGAAAATTCGGCTCACTATAATAGACTGAAGGGACTCCTCTTCATCTCTGGGCTCCTCGGGCTCATCGGTAGGGCGAAGAGGTCCTCCTCCATATCTCCCGTATCTCGTTGGGATGCGGTAGGCCGGACGGCTCCTGATGCTCCCCCTCCAATCATTGCGTCGAGAGAGGCGACTCCCCCGCCGGTTCCCGCCCCTGCGACTTGTGCGTGTCCGGCCGGCGCAGAGCTGTGGAAGGCGGCGAACGACGACACAGCTACGTCGGCCACCCCTGGCGACAGGCTTGAGATTGCCGCTAGTCTCGAGGCTGAGTGGGATGGGTGGGTGGGTTGGTAGGTGATAGAGTAAGTTAGTATTTGCGATCTTCATGTTTGACTCCGAACCCATACGCCCGCCCTATACACCCGCCAGCCTGAGTGAATGCATTATTTAACTTCAAGAAAAATCATGTTCTTTACCTTGAGAAGCAGCAGCCAAGTCGGTGGGGGACGTCGCCAGCTTCAACCCCTTGAGCTTCTCGCCAAGCTTGCCTACCGGAGAGCGTGGACTTGTCGGACTCGAGGGGTTGAGGGGCGAGGCTGCTGCCCTGGAGCCAGCGCTGGGGCCGGTGACGACGAGGCCGGGGATGCCAAAGTGTGATATGATCCACTGCTTCTCCTGCAGGGCCATCTCGAGCCCGACGCTCTCGCCGTTGGCCTTCATCTCTAGGTCTATCTCGGCCTGCAGCTCGGACAGCCGTTTCTTGGCCCAGATGGTGTGCAACACGCCCCTCGTGCCGACGTCCTGCGGGTCAACACCCAGGGCTGGGTGAAAGATGGCCGGCATTGGCTGCGTGCGAAGTTCCAGCCCGCCGGAGCCCTTCTTGCCCCTGGAAATGGTTACTAGGGGGGGTACAAGGGCCCCTGGCGGGAGCAGGAAGAAGACCCGCCGGTTCTTGCCGCTGCCGTTCTCGTCGTTCTGCGAGTCTGCGCTGTCGCGGGCCGGGAGGACGGTTGTCTTGCCCTCCCATGACACCTCCCAGTCGGCCTCTGTCGGGACCGGTCCGTTCGTAGCCCCCTCGTCGGGGGCGGTGGCCGACGCGTCCCAGTCCACCATGAGGATCTTGGTGCCCTCGTTGGTCTTCCCTGTCTCGAACTCAAAACGTGACATGGCAAGTCCTGACGATGGTGAAGTCGGGGTCTCGACGACGTTGAGCTTCTCCGTGGCGTTCGAGGGCTCGGCGCCCGTCGAGACCGATGGGTTCGGCTTTGATGGAGCCGCCATGGCTACGTTAGGTCAGGGTATGTGCCCGGGTTGGGGCTTGGGGGGTGTGCGTATATGGAATAGATTAAACAAGTAAACAAAACAATAAAATCACGAGAAACACCAGGGGCAACGGCGAGCCGGTCTGGCTAGGAGGCGCACATGTCCGTCCGAACCGTTCGGCTGCTGCTGATCCTGCTGCTGATGCCGCTGCTGATACTGCGAATGTACAGTGGCTCCCCCCGGCAGGAGACGGGCAGGTAGGCAGGTAGGCAGGTAGGAATGCTCCGAGATACGCTCCGAGGTAGGCCCCTCGGGTACAGGGAGTAGAGTAGGTAGGCTAGTAGTGCGTGACACGAAGCAGCGTCGCGGGTCTAACGGAACGACCCGACACCAATAACGCAAATCCCTCTGAGATCAGCGAATAGCAGCGAACAGGGATGGACCGGCCAATGTAGGAAGAGAGTCTCGCACGATTCGTTCGGTTGTAGTTCGGTCGGTCGGCAGGGTGCGGCGAGCACGACTCAGCAGCAAGAAATTGATGTCAACAGGGCGGCCAGAGACGGAAGGCCGGGAGACAGTTGCAAGGCAGTTAAGGGCCGAGGAAATCAGGCGCCAAGGCAGGCAAGGTAGGCCAGGTGGCACTGGTACAGAAACAACGCGTGCTGAGCAAGCAGGCAGACAGAGAAACGAGGCACACGAGGCACGACGAGGCACGACGAGGCAGCCGGCGACCTCTGAGTAACCGCAACCTAACAGCCAACAGGCAGAGAGAAGCGTGCAGCGGGCAGCGGGTGATGTGTCGGACCGTTAGGGAAAAATGACTTGCACGGGACAGGGCAATATATTATAAGGTGGGCCGCCCGGTTCGTCAGCCGGTAGCGATTGAAGTTTCCAAATCGTTAATGATATGAGGTCGCATGAATTTTGCGCGTCGGAGAAAGCCAGGATGTAGGAAGAGAGATATAACCCGACTGGACGCTGCGTGGATCGGTCGGTGTTAAAGGAGAGGGGAGGGGGAATATTGACCCGAGAGAGACAGGAAGGTCAGGTTCTTCGTGACCGGACGAACCGTTCTCGCGGCACGATCTGGAAGCAAGAGGTGGACAAATTTTGGAACCCCACAAAGTCGGGTGAAGAAATATAGAAGAGAGAAAAAAAAATGAAACGAGGATAAGTCAGGGTCAGAGTGGTAGCAGACTTCTGTCTACCACATCCGCATCGAGAGTGCGTCGGTGAAGGAGGGGTCAAGTCCAACTGACAGGAACCAGGAAGCCAAAAACTACCCCTTCGATGCTTGCTGCTGTGGAGGCGTTGCTTGCCCAGCCCACATCCCACACACACAGCACAGCACAGGGCTGGAACATCGAGTTTACAACGTAGTAAAAACCCCTCACTCGGAAGCATCATAGGACATCGACCACTGCTGGGCAAGCAACCTCAGAACCTCAGCGGAGGGGCAACCTAACAGCACGAACGGAGTGGACGGGCAAGGCAGTCAGTCGGTCGGGTGGTCGGTCGACTCGACGGACGAAAGAAACATTCGACGGCGATTCCACTCGAATGCCGACTTGCGGCCGACTGGCCTGCATGTCCTGTCTTGTGCTTGTCATGGTGGTGGGGGATCCAATCTTTGGCAGAAAAGGAAAGGTAAAATGTCTTGGCTCAATAAAACCGAACAAAACCTGCCAGTAACCAAGGAGCTCCCAGAGCAAGCAAGGAAATACGGGAGGCCGACAAGGCCCAGAGAATAAAATGGGCAAAAACGTTATCAGCCAAAACAGCCAGGTACATTAGCTATAGGTACCTTACCTACTTGTCTCGCGATGATGGCGAGAAAAAGCCCACAACGGGTGACAACAGTGGTGTTTATGACTGCTTGCGTGTTGAGGGCAAAAAGACAAGAAGAGAAAAAGTGTGGTTCTCGATGTTCGATGACACTCGGTCAGGAACTAAAAATAACTAAAAATAGCGACCACGGGCCCAGCCCAGAGAAGCACTTGCGGTGCTGGGCATGCTGCTGTGTGACGCTACCCACGACGGGACCGGCACATCAGTCCATCGTGCGGGCGGGCGCGGGAGGAATGGCACAGAAAGAGGGGTTGTTGAGGGGGAAGGAAGGAAGGAGGGGGGAGAGAAAGAGAATCGACGACTGACGTGTGAGGGGCGGAAGCAGCGAAAAATCGTTCTACGGCGCCTCACTTTGGGGCTGAGGTGAGAATATTGAAAATTGGAGATGAGAGAGAAAAAATGAGATGAGAGGCGGGAGCACATCTGCCACTGACGCTGCTTTCTAATAAGCAGACGCACCCGGCCTCTCCGGGCTTTTACCAACTTGCGTCTTTCTGGCTGGCGCGTGCAGTCCTCGTCGTCGATCGTCATCTCTGACATCTGCGACTTAAACCCGTTGCCAGAAGACAATCGGTTCAGCTCCAGGACTGCTTGGCATTTTACCTACGGTAGGTACCGAACCTAGCAGTTCTTACCATTCATTCCCCCCATCGCGTCGGGTTTTCAAGGCTCCTAGTATTCGATGAGGAAAGCAGTCTGTCCGTCGAGCGAGCGATGGATGGCAGACGCATCTCCTGACGGCACCGATTATCCCTCCGTCGCACACGGTCGAGCCGGCGTTGCTCGTCCGCTCTGCCCGAGATTGGACGATATCTGATGCGACGCCATGCTTGCCATGCTTGGCGGAAAGCACATGCGCGGGCTCGGGCTCCAAAAGGTCCTCCCGCGTTGTGGCTATTGGACAATTCTCTGGGGCTGCCTTGGATGGTAACACTCTTTTTTGCCTTCTATCCCACCGGCAACTAGCCAATGCGCTTTGGTGGAGGGTAGGATGCCTCGGCAAGCCAATTGAGCAGCGAGCAGGCAGATACTGACTTTTGAGGGGAGGATCTGCGGCTGACGGGAAGAACCCTGTGAGGGACTTGGTCTTCCCGTGCAGCGAGAAGGGAAAAAAAAGAAAAGAAAAAGGAAGGAAAGCAAAGAGAGGAGAGAGAACAAAGAAAGATGACGAAAAATGCCCCCAAAAATAACAGATCGAAATCGACCCCGGTTGGAGACACCGACGGATACGGGGGCCTTGTTCTGGCATGCCCGGTGGTGATGACTGGCATCTGCTGGTGCCCGGCAAGGCGGGGCTAACCACGGGTGACGGGCCATCCGATCCGGCCGAACGCACGAAAGCGCCGGAGAATTTTCTTTTCTTTCTTCTTCTTTCTTGCTTCTTGGCCTCCTGCACTGCTTCTTTTCTTTTTATTGTTTGCATCGTTTCTCTTCCTCTTGTGTTACCTTTCCGCTTTTAACCCTGGCCCTGGTCCTGGCCCTGGAGCCCGTGGAACCCCCCGGACGCTAGCTAGCCAAAGCTGAAAGGAGCTGAAGCCCACGCGGGAGGAAGCCACAAACACACCAAAGCACTTTCTGTCTCGTGCATTGGAATGTTCCTGGAGCTGGCAAACGCCACGAGAGGACCGGTTGGCCAGTTACAGGCATGCGAAGCCAACCGCAATCTCCTCGTAACAAACCTAAAACCCCCGGGCTCAGATCAGTGAAATGAGACAGAGACCATTTGGCGGAGATGGAGGGGTGAGGGCATGAAGGCAGAAGAAGAAGAAGAAAGAAAAAATGAGGAGATCAGGGGGCCACGACAGTCGAGAAGACGAATAGAGGAGGAACCCAAAGCACCTGACGAGGAAACACGAAGAAACAAAACAGCGTACCAGTCATGCCTGCACATCTCGGTGGATGCGTTGTTTCACAGGCAATTCCGCCTCCGCCGCCGCCGCCGCCGCCGCCGCCGCCCGGCGCGCGCCGGAACTGCGCAGGGTTCTTTCTAATCTACCGCTAACGCGGACAAGGGCTTTCGTCAAATAGATAGAAAGATCTCAGGGCGGTAAGTCGTGTGTTCACGTCGGGTCGTGGGTCGTGAGAGAGGGGGAGTGAAAAATGGACCAGGGCGAGGACGGAGTAAAAGCAAAAGCATCAGTACTAGGTATGCAAGGTAAGTTTCACCTACTACGTACTCACATGAGTGGGCGAGGAGGTTGTCTGATACTCTCAAGGTTCTTTCGCAGAATGAGGAATTCCACCGCAGCCCGGCCCGGGTCTCGTAATGAGAGTGTCTAAGAGGCACAGGGAGAGGGAGCGACGTCGGGAGGGAGTGCCGTTCCATCTCATGAACCTGTGCGTACCTTACCTACTCGTTCTGACCCTGTGGTGGCATTTCAGGGGCCGAGTGACCTCCTTTCAAATACCCCGAGCAGCCTTCTCTTGTTATCCCGGTCGCTTTTACTTCTCCTTCTAATCCTTAGGCAACGAAGCCCCCCTTAGAGCAAGTGCGTGCCAGTAGCATTGGGGGCCATTGCGACAGGTTAACCTCATTTATGATGGATGGTTCGGATGGTTCGGCTGTTCAAGGAACCGCGCACCGGCCCAGAGGAAGGAAGAAAGGGCATCCAATTTCTCATCGATTTCGCATCTCGTCGTCGCCGACTCATCCTCCCAAGGCGGAGTGAACAGAAGCGAGCGACAACGTATGGCTGGCTGTGGTTTCGGTCGGTTATCTTTAGACCCCGAACCTAAGTAAAGATTGCAGCTGAGGACGCAAACAGGAGATGAATACCGCCAAAAGAGAGGGGATTGGACTAAAAAAAAAAGGAGCAAACGAGACCGTTCACGGGGCAGCTTTCGCCTCCATCCAGCTCCAGTCGCGGGGGCGGCTCAACACACCGCTCGCTCAAGTCGACAGCGGACCTTTCTCGCCCGTACGCAACGTGGTTGGAAGGGGAGAAAGAACAAAGAGGGAATAGCAAAGTGGCAGCTTTCCTTGGCGCCCGTATTCGGCAGACATCATGGGGCAATATCGAAGTTCCATCGCAAGTGGCCATCGGACCGAAAGGGAGAACAAAAACAGCAAACAGCACAGGACAGCGCAGCATTCAGGACTGAAGACGCAAGGCAGGCGCAGGACTACTAGCACCGGCCAACAGGGCGCGTTACAATCTGCAGCGCAGTCAGTGTAGCGCGGCGCCGCCGGACTTCCAGCAAGCTAGGCGCTGCTCTATCACCCCCTGACGTCCCAACGCCCATCGAGGAGGAGCGTTATCTGACAGTCCGTTGGGTCTGCTGGTGAGCAAATGGTATGGTGGACGAAGATGAAACGGATGATTTCCTGTGCGATAAAATGCGGAGAATCCGAAGAAGGGTCCCCAGTGCAGTTCATCCATCGTCGCCAACCAGATCGGGTATGATGGTCGATGATAACCCAGTCCGTCACTCCGTGGCACTCGCCTCATTTCAGTTTCCGGGCCCTGACAGACAGGACAGACTTGTACTGTGGTATCGACTCGTTCGTCGCTCGTCTCGTCTCTTCCCTACTGTGCAGGTAAGTGTGAGCCTACGATTAGGGAGGCACGCGCGCGCGCACGTTCACGGCGCCGAACCAGGCCCGATTTCTGAAGGCCCGCTCTTCGGCGATGGTGGCGGTGGGCCTCGTTGGTTCCAGACCTCTACGTAGTTGTAGGGATCTGTCTTCTCGCCGACTGACTGACGAGAAGGAAGCACGTGTGGTTCGGCGGCTCTCCTTATCTCGCAAGGGAGTGGAGACAGAGGAGTTCCCAACAAGCATTCCCCGTGGCTCTAGACAGGCGCCGATGGGGTAGAACGCAGTAAGGCCGGTTGCGGCCGACCACACCGCCGTCAGCAACAGCAGCAAACAGCCGCCGCTACAAGAAAAGCAGCGATAAACATGTGGGCATACCAGGACGGCGGGCCGAATCGACATGGTGTCTCATCATAATGAATGGCCTTTCTGCTTTTTTAGGAGGCAGTGCCTTACGCAATAATGGGCTCTCCTGTGCGTGTGTGGGCATGGGCGCCTGATACACACATATGTAGGTAGGTACCGTAGGTACCTGCACAGAAAGAGCAACGGCGACACAACTGTACCACTCCCCTGCGTCTTGGAGGAAGCGGGTTTGGGAGTTGAGGCAGGCAGGCGTTACCTAGGCTGGCAGGCGAGCGGGAAAAGCAGCCAAGTAGTCGCACAGCACCATCGTCGGCGCCGGAGACGAGATGTCTCAACTCTCGACCCCCAGCGCGCGTGTGTGCCTGTGTGCCTCCTCGCCAAGCAACTCCGCCCGATAGAGACAAAAGTAGGGCGTGACGCTTGACAGAGAAGGGCGAGCGGGCGGGCGCAAGGGGTGGGGGTTCACAGAGAGGGGAGGGGGATGAAGGCATGTCAGCAGCTAAAAAAGTTCAAGCCTCACTCATGGTTCATCATCACTTCACCCTTCTGGCTTGTTCCTCCCGGAGTAGCTAGAGCAGATAGGGTTAGCACGTCATCAAGGACGGCGTGGTTGGTGGCTCACCGCGATACCCTGCCCTGGCTTTGGCGGACCTTCAGGTTGCGCTGCCCCTCAAGTACAGGTGGGAAAGAAAGAAAAAAGAAGAAAAAATAGCGGGAGCCTTGTCTGCGCCTGGACGGTGGGTGTTCTGTTGGGTGACGGCGGTGGTATGTGTGTGACATGTGTGCGTGCGTGTGCGCGTATCAGGCCTGTGTGTGCTGTTCTGTCGGAAAGAGAGCACGAAAAGGGGGTCTACGGCCGGGTCTGGCGGCCAATCGCTCCGGGCCTTTGCGAAGTCCAGAACGGGAACATTCAAGACTGACCGGAGAAGGGCCGGGCCAACGATTCAGGTTATCACCACATCTCCCTTTCCATTTCGTGCGAGAATTCATCCCACTCCTTTGGTCAGCCGGGTCGGATGAGGACGCGAATCGGAGCGGACCAAATTTTCTACATATGTATCTTGATTAGGAGGCTCACCTCTTCTGTTTCCTTTGTCATCGCCAATATGTTGGTATCAAATGGCGTTTTTGCGTTGGGCTATGCTATGATTGATGCTTTTTGGCGTAATTGCGGTCACGGCGAATATTCGGAGAAAAAAATCCACGCATGTGTACTCCGTAAGCTTCCAACATTCGCGCATGAGATGCGGCTAGGTTGTAGTAGGTGCAGGCAATGATCTCGACTTGTTCTTTTTTCCTTGATCGTGTCATTGATGATCTTCGCTTTATTCCCACATGCGCAGGCACAGTTTACGAATCAGTCGGTCGTTTTCCCTCGTCAGTCGTTGTCGTCGACATTCTGCAAAGGCAGGCTTGGCCGGATGGCTGGCTGGCTGGCTGGCTGGGTGCATGCAGATATCTCCATTCGCTATACCGCGATGGAGATTGGCTAGCCTGACAACCTGGTTGGCGAGATCAGGAATGATGGAGCGAGATGCGGGGACAAAAGAGAGGGCCGCCGTCGGAGCCGTCGGAGCTTCTGCTTTGGTGGCCCCCACAAAAGATTGGAGGGATCTTGATGGGATCTTGGGAACGGGCTCTGTGCGCCGTGACGTGGGTATTGTTGCAGGCTTTTTGAGGGACGAGGAATGCTTGATGGGAATGTGCGCGTGGACTTAGGGCGTGATTCTGGTGGTGCGCTTCTCGCATTTCTTGGGCTCTGCTGGGCACGCCAACAGGGGGTAGTTGCCAGCAAAACTACGGTACCTACCCACTATGGTCAGAATTCGGAGTGACCTTCCGCCCCTGTGGCCTCCCTGCTCTCCCCACGTCCATAAAAAACGCCACCAAAGAGCCCATGCCATCAGGGGACAAGCCCGACAGGCCAGTCGTTACCGCCATCTCGGTCCTTCCCTCAAACTATCTGCACGCTGCTCCGCTCGATCCGACCCCGGGGTGGCGACTTGTTTGGGGAAAGAAGACTTGAAGATTGGGGAAGAATAACACGAGCCAACATGAACAAGGAACGTGCCAAAAGCCAAAAGAGGCTCTTCCTTTGCTTCCAAAAAGCCTAACTTTATCGACACGCACTGTTTATTACCACCTCCATGTTTTGCCACCCATATCGTTGACAAGTCCTCCCGTCCTTCGGCGAATAAAAACGATACTATCGGGATAGTTCAACCTCTTGAAGCACGGCCTTCCTGGCTGGACTCCCACCACAGACCTTCTAATAATATAGGGGGATACCTGCGTCATGTGGTTCTCCCACTATGGCGTCGTACGGGATACCGACAACTCATCTGTCCATCCATAACAAAACAGTGTATTGTGCATACGACATAATAGAGTCATGGATAGACAATACATATGTAAGCAGCCCCTGAGCATCGCGAAGGCATGACGAAAGTAAGGCAACCTAAGACTTTCAACTGCCGAGTAACCCTCTCGTGATCAGCACTACAAGGGCGCGACGGGCCGAACTCGTTCGTTGTACGCACCTCCTACACCTACTCAGTGGGTGGTGTTTGGAGTTTGGATGCTGTACAACTACCTGCGAAAAAAAAGGCATAGTATTATTGCGCATGCTGCAGTTCCAAGTCCCAACCCTCCCAGCCCTGCCCCTTTCGGCTCGTGTCGACTCTAGCACAATCTTCAACGCAACTGACGATCTCTCATTCTCTCTGAAGCTTGTTCTCGGGAGTCCAAGAGGTGGCGCTTCTTGGAAGGGCCTGCAAGCCTGGGTCCCTGAACTACAAGCCGGCTACGACTGCCTCCTCCGACGCTTGCTGATTCTGCTTTTGCTTCACTTCTACAAAGGTATACACGTACCCCTACTATGTATGGTTTGCCAGCTTAGTCTCGAGGTAGGTAGCCAGATAAAGAGGTACCTCGCGCTGCGCCGGCAGGTCCACCCGTGTCCCTCCCTGCCTTGCTTTTGCGGTGTATCGCAGAAATTACCCTCATGTACCATAAACGACGTGGGACGGGTAGGCTCTGGTACTCTGCTATATAGTGGCAAGTGCCGCTCCAAGGGGTTGGACGAGAAAACTCCCGAGCCTGTTGCATCCGTAAATTTGCAGATAGAAACAGAGAGAAGAGGGAAGGGGAAGAACCTTCCCCCCCTCCACCCCCTCTCACCCTCCTCCAAAAACTGTTTGACGGGATAAATAATTAAAAGAGCAAACACGGGACTGTTCATATGAGGATGGGCGATGAGCGAAGCAGCTGCTGAGAGGCTAAGTAGGCTATAGGACAAGGTGGATAGGCAGGCATGTACACAAGGTAGGTACTCACTACCTCCCAGAGTACATATGGTTATGCAACAACCGCCCGACGAAACATGGCCTGCCAGTGATCGACATTCATGTAAGCCAGAATGCCGCCCTGCCTAATGCTGATCAGTTGTTTCCGGCCGAGTGCCCCGAACCACTTTGGTACCTGTGACCCTTGTGACTGGTGCAGCACCAGAGATGACAGAGATGAGCAGGAGCAAGGGAGAGGCAGGGAAAACCCGTGTAGCTACTGAGCCAGCATGAGTAGAGCAGCAACGGCATAGAAAAATGCAGATAAGAAGAGGGGGAGACAAGCAAAACAGAAAGAGAAAAAAAAGGGAGGAGTCTAGCTACCGGAGATGGTCGGATTGCCTCTGTCTTGTTCCGCTGGTTCAGCCCTCGTGGCATGTAGTTGCACATAGCGCTCGAACGGGGACGACGGCGGCCTAGATTTGTTCACTCGCCCTTTGCTTTTCCGCTAGCCCTTGTTTTTCGGTGGCATTTTTTGCGAGCGACGACCAGCCGAGCCGGGCACGCCGCAACGCCGCGAATTTCTCAGACAATTCGTTCCACAATCGTTCCGCGGGCAACCCCATTCCACGATAGGGATTGTCATTTTGCAGCTGCTTCTTCTTGCTTCTTCCTTTCTTTTGGGTTTTGGTTGGGCTGAATTCGAACTCGAACCCGGCATGAACCAACGAGAGACACTAGCACTCGCAGAAGGAAGGATATGCCAGAACATAATAAAAAAGAGAAGCAAAAGCAAATAAGGGGGTCATGCTGTCTGTCGGAGACAGATAGCGGCGGCAATGCTTATTTCTCTGACACCCCTGTCGCTTGTATCTCTTGTGTGCCTCTTGTGTATCTTGACTCTCTTGGCTCGAGAGAGAGGCTCCGATTCTCGACTCTGCTCACCTTTTTTCTCCTTGTTGTTGTTAGTCTGATGAATGAAGGTGAAGAGGAAGGAAGCAGAGGACCGGCACCAGACCGGCCAGGGAGGGAAAAAGAGGAATGGATGACCACGAGTGGGGTGTTGGGGGGGGGGACAAAAAAAGGGGTACAAACTCATCCGAAGTTCCAGACTCATCATCTGTCTGGCCGGGCGGCCGGTGATGAATTGGGTGGTATGGCTGGTGAGTGTTTCCTTTTTGGCTGGCTACCCGGCTAAATTGTGAGCTGCGGGCTCGATGTGGCAGCGTGGCTCCGTGGCTCGTCGGCGCCGAAGTGCCCAACCACTGGTGGAAAAGGGTCGAGGTACATACTCTGTATCATGACGGGTACATCGTGATTCCCGTCCGTGATTGTAGTGATGGCAGTGGTGGTGATGATGATATCCCGTCTGCGCATATGGTCGACTGGGATGAGGGTCTCGCGTGCTGGCCTTGCTCAATCCCTCATACACAATACCTGCTCCCTGCCACTGCGTATTATGTTGCAAGGTACTCGTATCTTGCTACTTGCTGTCCCCCTCTCCTCCCACTCTCCCCCTCTCCCCCTCTCTTACACTCTCCAAGCAATTCGCAATCTGGACGATCGCGTGTCTGCTGGGTTTTGCGGGTTGCGGACTGCGATTGCGCAGATGAAGTACCGAGTACCTCCGGGCCGGTTGCGATGGTACATTCTTTCTCTGGTAAGGTCTAACAGCAGGCTGGTCTCCCTCCGCTCATCAACAAGTCGGTTCACATTGAACATTTCGGTGCAAAACCCGACCTGCCCAACAAGCAGGGCCGAATTGAGATCTGTTTGTCTGGGGGGGCGTTGGATGGGATGGATGGGGAAAAAGGTACATCCAATTAAAGCGAGGAGGCCGTCGCAGGAATGCACCGTCGGCCCAATAGGGAAATACTCGGTCTTTCATCGTTATCGCTCCCCATTCCGAGGTACCCAGCTATTTTGGCTAGCAAGCGGCGCTGTCATTGCGTGAAAGGCGAAGGGGGAAAAGCTGTGGCTCGACCCTCTGCCAGTGGACTCTGGCCCGATGGCTCTCCACTATTACGCCGGCCAAACCGCCGTGGTCCATCCATGATCCATCTCGAATTTGACCACACACCCACGACCACCCCCCTTCCACAGGTGCGAGCCCAGAGAGCAGCCCTCTTACTTTTGCCCTCCTATCTATCTCGCTCTCACGCTCACACTCACTTCCCGTCCCTCCGTTCGAAACAACGTGCGATCCACCACAACCAAAGAAAAAAAGAGGAAGACGCCGCGATCCCATCACTGATCCCCCTCCGACAAAAAAATCCGTCCCCCCAAAATTCCCGCGTGTAGCGTGCGTCCTAGCGCTGGGAGCCTTCAAGGTTTCTCGTCGCTATTCTCCCTCCCCCCACACCCTACAGTGTGTCCCCAAACAGCCAAACAGGGACCAATTATCACCGTGCTCTCCCGCCGTCGGGAGCTGTGTTAGCGACCGGGCGCACTCCGGCCAACTTTGTCTCTCAGACTTTCTTTCCTTGTTGCCCTTGCAATTCTTTTTCCTTGCCTACCTTACATACAGCATACATCTGCATACAAACTGCTCCTCCTGCAGTTCCACCGCGCGCTCACACAAAAGAAGTCGGGGCAGCACGGGCGCAACCTGCGAGTCGTGGAGTGCGACCTGGACGTCTTGTTGCATCTGTTGGAGACGGTCGTGTGTGTTGGGTGTTGTGGGCGCTGTGGATCACTATTTCTTTTTCTTGCTGCCTCACACTCCGCAAGCAGGCAGGATACGACTTCTGTCCTCCGCCCTCCTGCCTCTTCCCGCCGTCGCCCTTGGATCTGCCGACATAATAATACCACGCAAATTCCCGGCGAAACCACTCTGGTGCTCCCGATTCCTCTCGTCCTCTCGTCGTTTTCGCCGTCCGATCAGAACGACTTTCCCTCCTGCGTCGCCCGGCATCCGCTCGACTCAGGACGGAGGGAACACCACGACGTGCCACGAGCGAACGAAGCGCGTCCCCTTTGAGATTTCTGTCAATCGTTACACGCTTGTTTCCCTCGTCGAGCGCTTCTGCCGGCCGTGGCCCCGCCTCGATTGTCTTTTCGCTCGCTTGCCGGTGCTGGTTCCGTCTGTTTCGTCGAACTGGGGAAGGGGGTCGAACATCGCGGACGGTTGCCGACCCCGGGTCTTCGCCTCGGGCCCCAGCGCCCTCGCCCACGCCCACGAGTCGCCAGGGTCTCCCTTCTTGGGATCACCAAGCATTCCCAACCTAACCCCGCCTCCTCGAAGATATTGGGTAGGGCTTTCTCAGTGACCGGACCTTCGACGTCCTCAGCGGTGGCCACTGCCGCCTTGACTCGCAGTGTCTCCGCTCGACGAACTCTGTCTCGCACAGTTCGCGGCCGCTCCCCTCGAAACCTGATCCTTTGCCAGCCCGTGTCCAAACATGATTGATTTGAGGCCGTCGCGATCCATCAGCTACCCCGTCCTCACCGTCGAGTGCTCGTTTACTCGATAAAGGGGTTCAAAGGTCTCTATTCTTTCACTCCTTTCCAAGGCCGCCACGCCAGGGGCTCGCTCTCCCCTGGCAAGCCGCAACGATGGCCTCACCACCGCCTCGTCCGGTCGTGATGGACCCCCTTCATATCACGGAATTCGCTTCGGAACGTTACTTCGAGAAGCTTCAACAAGAGAGAGAAAGAGAAGGGCATGCATCGACGGAGTCGTCGGCTCCTCCATTACACTTCGCCCAGTCGTCCAAGTTCATCCTCCCGCTCCGGGATAGCAGGACTGCCGAAAGTGCCGCCGATCCGATTGGGCTTCCCGAACAGAAGAGGAGAAAAGGGTTTCCCTTCCGATTCAAGTCCTCAAAATCGTCGACGTCAGCCCATGACCAGGTCTACGAGCCCAGGCGAGACTCTTTCGGAGAGTCGTCCAAGGCCCGAAGGTTAGTTTGAGTCCAAGAGTAGACTGGTTCCGACCTTCGAAACCACAAGTCGATCCCGATCTGGCCCGGCCCAGCTGACACTGCTTTCTAGTCTACCTTTCGATCAACTATTTGTTGCTCTCCCCACTGAGCTGCAAATACAGATCATCGCATCACTGCCATTGTCCGATATCCTGAATCTCAGGCTCGCGTCTCGGGCATGGCACGGCATGATAACAATGAACGAGGTGCCCATCTCACGATACCATCTCGACAATAACATCCCGGCCTATGCAAGGCGCCTCTATCCGCTACCAGCCAACACCCCGCCTTCCTTTCATCATTTGTGCGGCCTGTGGCATCGATTGCATGTGTCAGCTAAGCTGGCGTATTTTGTCTGCGAACGGGTCACCAAGGAGATCTTCTTGAGGACGACGGAGGCTCAGCGCCTGGAGTTTGCGCCACAGCGGGAGCGCATGCGGCGGCGTCTCATCCCCCTCATTTTCACCATCTTCCATTTCTTCGAGACGTACCGCGCGCGGCACGTTCAGTACATCTTGGACCACGGACATGGCCTGAGGCAAACACCGTACACGCTTAACCCCGTTGAGGTTGAGGTGATGAACATGTACGACGACCGCACCCTGCTGCAAGTCCACCAGGTGTTCCCCCTCATCGTCGCCTCCTTTTGCAGGAGGTTGCGGCCTCCATCGTACGCCGGCCGCGTCGAGCGGTCGCTCAGGGGTTATATTAGGGAACGACCTGCCGACGAGGTTCACGTCGCCGCCCTCTGCATCGGCGGGCTAAGGCAGGTCGAAAAGTTCTGGGAGATCAAGGGCTACAACCTCCGCACGGGAACGGTCGATAACTGGTGGAAGGGAATCTCACAAGAACCCGAACCTAGCAATCCGAAGCCAAAGCGCGGCCTGATGGGCTTGGGGAGGAAAAAGTCGATGGCCGCCCTCAAGGAGTCCAAGGCGTCCATCGCAGCGACCACGAACGCCGAATTCGCCCAGTTCGTCGCCAACAGTGCCGCCGCCGCGGGCATGGCGCGGGCCTCGGTCGACTCGGGCCTGGGGCGCCGCAACAGCTTCATCTTCACGACGAGCCTGTCGGCCGGCATGCCCATGGGCCCCCTCCCGCGGGAGCACATCCGGATGCTGCTATCCGACCTGCCAGTCCTCCAGCAGCTGTGGCTCGTCACCGCCGAGGCGCTCATCCTCGACCGCAAGATCGTCGAGCGGTCGGCCGATATCAAGCGGAACGCCCAGATGATGCTGGACCTGATCTCCGACGGAGGCTTGGCCGAGCAGGACGAGTGGTGGTACGGCCACGGCACCTCCGACTCCATCAGGCCACCACCCGAGGCTATCGAAGACGACCCCGAATGAGCGAGGTCATCTAACCATCCATCCCTTCGACATCTTATTAATTCCATTTGTGATCGGTGCCCCGCGAAGCATCGGGTCTCCCTTCTCATATCCGCTATTACTACTATGCTACCTACCTATTCGCATCACGGGATAATTCCTAGTCTCGTTTTCTTATGTCATTTTCTTGTGTCTACTTCGCTTTTCACGTCGCTTTCAAGCATTTTAGGAGTTTAGGGTCCGAGCCTCGCCTGGGTGTGGCAAACGGCGGACGGACGGGGAAATCGGGTTAGCGACATGGGCCTCCTTATTTTCTCGATATTATTTCGCCTTTTTCACAATCGATCGATCTTATTATAGGAATGGGTGGGACGGACAGGCAATTGCAGCGACTTTCCCTCGTGTCTCTTTCCTCCCGCAACTTCTACGTCTTGTCTTATCCTCTTCTTCATCTTCTGAGCGATAGCAGGGTTTTATAGATCTCATGGGATCCAAACGTTTCAACTGGGAATCTTTTTCCTCGTTGATCGACCTACCTATTTTACCTTATATTTTCTGTTGTTAGTCCCCTTGTACAGCCACGGGAGATGATGGCAACGCAGCCTTATTGATTATTTATTGTACCTGATAAATACACACATACATACAACCACCCAACCACCCGTTCTGAGCTTCGTGTAGAGAGAGAAACGGAGAGAAAGGGAGAAGTGAGCAGAGGCCTAGGTCGATGATATCCACACACAGCATCCGCACATGAACTCAGGGGTTACTCACGGGGCCGCCAAACTCAATGTTGCCTAGATATGTTTTGATGGTCATGACAGTCGTGGGGAGTAGAGAAAACAGTAGCAGTTGGAGACAGAAGCATCGTGACAGGAAGCGAACCGGAAGGACATAAAAGAGAGAGGCAAAGTGAAAACCAGAGGCCGATCCAAAGCTGCAGAGGAGATTAAGAACAGTTATTAAATCCCATGTCGTAGCCCCGAAGCCATTCGACAGGCAGATAGGTAAAATATGGTCGGTCATCAGAACTTGCTCACAGAAAAAAGAAAAGAGAGTCCACCCACCCAATACCAAACAAAGCGTTACCTCAGTTGTCCCATTTTCATCACCCCTTGAGTTCCCAATAAACCTCCGTCAAAACGAGTCCGTTAAAAAATGAGAATGAGGAATCAATGAAATGGGCGTTAAGTCGTGAGAAGGCCAGAAAAAAGGAAAGTAGATCAAGATAGAGAAAAGCTCCTGCAGCAAACGGCTGGGAACCGCTCGGCTGGATTTTTGATAAGAGAGAAGAAGAGGGAGGAGACATCAAATGAAAAATGGAGGTTCGAGATGGGGGTATGATAAAGGTGAGAATAAAGCAAACCAGGAAAAAGAGAGAGAAATCCTCGCAGGCCTCATGACAGACACAACGGAGCACGCGCAAAAGCAAACTCCTTTCTTCCCGTCCATGGGCGTATATATAACAGGCAAACGACCCATAGACAGAAATGAAGGCTGCACGGACGTGCTGCAGAGTGTGCGAGCGCTGTTTGTCTAAAGTGAGCGGTAGGCAGGCATGCTATGCATGCCATGCATGCAGTCAACAACAACGGCGGTGAAAAACGCCCACCCACCACCGACCGACCGACCGACTACCACTATCGTCGGACGCCATAATATCGATCCCGCATATCATTCGACGCGAGCGTATCGAACGCGTTCCCGAACCCAGTCGGGCCCGTCGCGGCGGACCGCGTCACCGGCCCAGCCAAGCTGTAGGCCGCCGGCCCCGCGCCCAGGCCCATCGGGCCGTGGCCGCCGCCGTCAAGGCCCATAGTCTCGAACAGCGACGGCGTGCCCGTGTCGAAGCCGTGGAACTGCGGCGGCTGCTGCGGCTGGCCTCCCCCCTGGCCGTGCGACGGCTGGACGCCTCCCTGGCCCTGCTGTTGTTGCTGCTGCTGCTGCTGTTGTTGTTGCTGCTGGGGCTGCTGCTGGCGGACGGCGCTGAAGGGCGAAGGGGTGGGGGTGGACGAGTAGGCGTTCAGCGACGGCGACGCGGATGACTGGCTGCCGCTGCGCTGCGAGGTGCCGTACGATGCGTTGAAGCCCATGGCGGCGGCGTTGTTAGCTGCTGCCGACCTGTAGGCGCCGTCGCTCGCGGATGTCTGAGCCATCAGACCTGGTGAGCTCGTCACGATACCCTGCTGCTGCGTGTGCCGCGTCTGCGGAGGGTATTGTGGTTGCTGCTGCTGCTGCCGTTGAGGTTGTGGCGGTTGCGGCTGTTGGGACGGGTACTTGTTCGAGTATTTCGGCTGCTGGTGTTGCGGCTGTTGGACAGGGTATTGAGCTTGTTGGGACTGCTGCGGCTGCTGCGGCTGCGGTGAGAACTGCGGAGCTGGCTGCTGTTGAGCTTGCTGTCGCTGCTGCCCAAACGACGCCGGGTTCGCTCCCAAGGTATAGTACGACGACTGGTTTTGTTGGGCTTGCGACTGCGGTTGCGACTGCTGATGAGCAACGGCAGAACTGGTCACCTGTTGCTGCTGGTGGGGGAGGGGTGAGACGGAGTGGTTGATATTGGGCTGTTGTCGCTGGGTCTGCTGCCGGCCGTTCAGCCCTTGAAGCTGCTCGTTGTTTTGCTGCGTCCCCATCGACTGCTGATGGTTCGTGTGGTACTGTTGTTGCGGCTGGGAAGGTTGCTCTTGTCGTCGTGCCGTCTCCGCCGCTTCTTGCTCCAGCTGGGACTGTAGAGCCTCGAACGTCTCCCTGTCGAGTTGTGTGTCACTTGTTTCGGATGCCGCGTCATCGAGCAAATGCTGTTGCTGCTGCTGCTGCTGCTGCTTTTGTTGTTGTTGCTGCTGCTGCTGCTGCTGCTGCTGTTGTTGTTGTTGTTGTTGTTGCTGCTGCTGCTGTTGCTGTTGCTGTTGCTGTTGTTGATGCTGCTGAATATGCGGAGGGAGAGGGACGGCGGATACTCTGGCGGGGATATTCTCAGTGGACGAGGTCGGAGCCTTGCTGGCCCCCTTCCCTTTCCGCTGGCGCTTTGCGGGGGGCTGTCCAGATTTGGGAACGGCAGAAGGTGTAGGAACAGACGACTGCGGGTAGCCGTTTGTGCTGGGCGACGGCTGAACCGCACCACTGGCTTCCAGCGCTCCTGTGCCCTTATTCTGCCGTTTGCGCTTGGCTCCTGAGGGGGTGGCCGCATTAGTGCTTGCCTGTCCCACGACAGACGGCAAGGAATTAGCTGGCCTGAATGATGTTGTCACTGGCGACGTCTCGTTGCTGACGCCATTGTCGGTGGAGTTGTTGTAGTTTGCCAGCGCTGATAAGGCGAATTCAACCCCTGAGGCCGTGGTATGCGGAATACTGGGCCCCGTGCCGTTCGCGTTCGCCCCTTGCGAGGAAGTGTTGCCCTGATCTGTTCCCTTGGCCCCTTTTTTCTTGCCCTTGGGTTTCGCTGCCGCCGCAGCCGTTGTACCGTCCGCGTTTGTTTGTCTCTCGTTCCCTTCTTTGGGACGATTCTTGGAACCTTTGGGCCTGCCACGTTTCTTCGGGCCTTGGCTTGACGGTTCCGCAGCGGGAGCTTCTCCGGCGGCATTTCCGGAGGTCTGCGGGACGAGTCCAACGACAGTGTCGTCAACATCAACCCAGCTCCCGTCCGCATCAAGGCCGCCATCAAGACCAGCATCATGGCTGGCATCGGCGGCTTCTGGTGCCTTCTCTTTAGCTGGGACTTTCTTGCCGGTCTTGTCGACTCGCACTTTAGTTTTGCTTCCTTTTGGTCGGCCTCGCGGGCGGACAGGTCGTAGAGGAGCATTGCCCCCTTGCTCATGAGGGAGGCCGTACTCTCGGACGGGGCCGAGGAGGGGTGCTTCATCACTCAGCCTAGGGAAAATCTCCGCGATCCAGCCAACGAAGAGAGCGCCGGAGCCGTTCTTCAAGGCACTGGCAGGAAACTCGCCGTCTGGAGGTGCAGGAGCACCGGGAATGCCGCCGAAGAACGCTACTGCCTTACAGAGCTGATCGACTACGTTCACCGGATTGAGGGTTCGTAGTAGAGTCAGGAGACGTGCCTGCTCCTCCTTGGTCTTCTCAGCGGCTAACGAGGCGGAGCGTGGCGCTCGCTGCGTGGGGACAGGATCGGGGTCGTCGCCATGGAACTGACCAACGGCCCTTCTCCTTCCAATCGAGATGTAGCCTCCCTGGGAGGCCATTTTTGCTGCCCGCTCCGTGCCTTGGCTGGTGCGCTTGGCGGCTTCGTCCCTCTGCCTGGATTCCATAGACTGCTGGAGATCAATATGCATAACCCCAAAGCTCCCACCTCGCCCGTCGACAGCTCCCTTGAGTTTACTCGGTATTGGATTCCTCACGCGGCCATCCTTGTACACTGCCTGCATCCCTTGGTATCCATCCACCGGGAAAGGCATCTCAACGGAGTGATTGGGCGCAAGGGGCAGCATGGCTGGGTTCTGCGACTGTTCGTAGAGTGGCGGCTGCCGTGGTTGCGCGTGAGACTCAGGGGCAAACTCCTGCGTCGCGTGATGCTGCTGCTGCTGTTGCTGCTGTTGCTCTTGTTGCTGGGGTTGCGGCGCGGCCGAGGCCGTGGTACGGAGAGTCTCGGCGTTCTTTTTTCGCTTCCTCGACGGCGATGACGTTGTTGGGGCCGAGGCCACAGGACGAGAAGCACCGACGCTTCCGGACGCGTTTCCAGAGGCACCCGCCTTCGAGGACTTCGGACCTGTGAGGTGAGAATGAGGCATGTCGAGTCAGACCAGGATCGACGGACTCGATGTCAAGGATTGTGGAGACCGAGATGGACGAGAGGAAGAGAGCACAGGGCAGGGGCAAGGTCCCATGGGCACGAACCTGCAGTCGTCGCCATTCTGAGTTGCTGGCGCGGCCTCGCGCTGTAACCTGGAGGCAAACTCTTCCGATTTCCCCTCTGGCCTCTTGTTTTTGTTTTTTTTACGGTGAACGCTCGGCAAATGGCCGCTGTTGGCGGCTTGCGGGGTCCGGGTCGCTCTCAGGGCCTGGATGGAGCCTGGAGGCTAGAGTGGACGGAGGGCATAAACAACCAGCCGATTAGGGTAAAGCGGATGCGCGAAACCTCATAATTGTTTCCTGTCAACGGCGCGCGCAATCGATCGCACGCAACAATCCCGGCAAAGGGAATATCGACGATTGCGGTTGAGGAACCAGGCGACGCTCTGATTACCTAGTAGGTACCTAGGTAGGTACTGTAGGGATAATAGCGATGGCTAGGGCGGCCAGTCGGGGTGGCACGCCAACAACGCCGAGGCCGCCAATAGAGTGGCCGAGGGAGCCGGAGAAACACGAAGAATGGAAGAAGAAAAAATGAGCGCTCTTCTGTGCAGGCAGTGCACTCCGCACTTTGGGCTGCAACAGCCCTCGGCGAGCAAATTCGACTCAGGTGAGAGTCCTGGGACAAATAGCGACCGCAAATGGTCGGGTCATCTGTGGCTTGTGTCACGGTTGCGCGACGAAATGGACGTCTTCGTCTGGGTGGGTTGTGCGGAGACGTGGCAGACCGATCGATAAGTTTGCTTGTCAGCTGTCGATACGATTTGCGGTCAAGACCTCTGAGGGCTGGCTGGGCGGTTCGCTCGGATTAAAGTTCTCCTTCACCTTCCGGCTGGGGGAGCTCGAGAGGGCGAGGATTGAGGGAGAAGAAAAGGTTCAATCGCCTAAGTCGTAGGAATGCGGCAGGAATGCGAATCTGCTCTCTCGCAGAGTCTTTAGCATGTCAGAGACCACACGCCCTGGTGATGGACGGGAGTTGTGTGATGTCCAAGGATGGAGGTCCTCAACCTTGTCGGGGACAGTTCGAACGAATGAGGAATGGGGTGGGCTGGTATGTGCCGATACTCCTGCCATCCCATGGAGCTTTATCCGTCTACCTGTCCAATACCTTTTCCAGCGCAATGCTAGCCCACTGTATCGTGGTCGCTTCAAGTCTCTGCAGTGTTCACGCGGTGCTTAATTTAGATGGCCAACTGGCCATGCCTGTACAGATACATCGGCATGTTCGATCCTGGACAGTGCTGTTGACGACGATATTGGTGGCCAGGCACAGTGTGGCACACTCCATGACTTGCAGCTCGCTCTGACCGAAGCTCCCCCGCCGTCCAACAGCACGCCGCTAACATCGACGTCCAACTACGTCGCCAGAGGTTACGTTCTCGCCCACGATCCAACGGTCGCAGCCTTCTGCAAACTGCTGAGCGATCTTGCTTTCCTACAACTCCGACTGAGCAATTCACCCCTCCACATCTAGCCTGCTCACCATCGAAACTAGCAAGCTCTCCCTCTCCTCTCTCAAATACCTCGGAGACTGCAGCGGCATATACCATACCATTCCATACACCATAAATAGCTGCGCCCCTCGTGCTTGCCGGCCGGGCTGCTGCGGGAGCACTATTTGCGGACCGAAACCTTATCACCTCTGCACTCGCACTTGCTGTCCGTCCTATCCGCCGCGCGCGCTGGTAGCCGCTCGCTCGGTCTTGTTCTCAATTGGTCCCACGACGGGATGCTGTAAGAGGGCATCCAGCTAAGCTCTACCACCACCTCCTCCTCCACCATGCCTACTCCGACGACATACGTCCTGGTCTCCCTACCCCTGAGGACCTTCGATACCGGCGACCACGATGAAGCCCTGTCCTCGCTGGGCACACTCATAACCCCCGATAACGGCGAAGTCCTGCCGTTCTCGATACCGGAGTTCAAGATCGGCACGCTCGATGGCTTGGTCCAGCAAGCAGACGATCTTACCAAGCTGGAGGCTGGTTGCCAAGGCGTGGTCTCCCGGCTTGCCGACTCTTTGAAGGCGCTCTTCGACGGAGATGAAGAAAAGGCAGCACAGCAGAAGACAGTCAATGACAGTAAGCTAGGATCTTGGGGGAGCATTGTAGCCGACTTTCTATGCGACTCTCCGGACAACACATGGCGGCTAACCGATTCTCTTGCAGAGCCCACGGACAGCTACATCAGCTCCTTCAGTTGGAACAAAGTCAGATACCGGGCAGACAGGCCACTGGGAGACCTGATAGACACATTACAGAAGGTAGGGACCCTCTCCCGTAGAAGAACGAGAATGAGCGATCTGATTTCGGTGTATGGCTGACAGCCCCTGGCCTGGCTGCCCCCCGGGCTTCTCCCTCTAGGAACTTCTAAATCTCGACAATGACGTCAAGGGCAAGTTCAACCAGTACAACTCTATCAAGACCAACCTCGCCGCGCTGCAGCGGAAACAAACGTAGGTGCTTTCTCATTCCTACCATATTTTTTTTTCAAAGCTTGGAGAACTGGAGACTCACACACACACACACACACACACACCCATCAAATCCCAACAGCGGCAACCTCGCGACCAAGTCCCTCACCCCGATCGTCAAACCCTCAGTCCTCGTGCAGGACTCGGAGTACCTAGAAACGCACCTCGTGGCCGTCCCCTCCGTCATGCGCAAGGAGTTCATCAAGCACTACGAGACGCTCTCGCCCATGGTGGTGCCGCGGTCGTCGGTGCAGGTGGCGCAGGACGACGAGTTCACGCTCTTCGCAGTCACGACCTTCAAGAAGCACAGCGCCGAGTTCCTGCAGAAGTGCCGCGAGCAGAAGTGGACCCCGCGGCAGTACAAGTACGTCGAGGGCGGCAGGGAGGAGGAGCAGCGCGAGCTGGACCGCGTCGCCCGCGAGGAGCGCAAGGTGTTCGGCGAGGCGCTCCGCCTGGCGCGGACCGGCTGGAGCGAGGGTGTCATGGTGTGGGCGCACGTCATGGCGCTCCGCGTGTTTGTCGAGACGGTGCTGCGGTACGGCCTGCCGCTGGAGTTCGTCTCTACGCTGATCAAGGTCAGTTCAGATCAGTTTGTCTTCTATTATTCTCTCTCTCTGATGTGTTGAAGCTACTGACACCGCATATATCTCCGGATCAGACCACTCCAAAACTGTCCAAGAAGGTGCGGTCATCCCTGGACTCGTCATTCTCCTACCTAGGCGGAAACGCTTTCGGCCGGGACAAGAAAGGCAAGATCACCAAGGACGACGCAGCCTTGACGTCGGAGATGGCGGCCGCAGGCGTTGGGTTCGGGGAGGGCAACGAGTACACGGCCTATGTGTACTACGAGTTTGAGTTCCCGTGAAGGAGATGGTAATAAAGCAGGAACCATCAGATACGGAGGTCTTTGCCCTGGCTGTATGATGTTATGAGAGTTCCGTGTTTGTTTGCCTTCTTTTCTGTTCTCTCACTTATCTTTGGTCTTGCTCATTCTTCCGTTCACCGAAAATCAACCCAAGCCATGGTGTAATCTGTTGCGCCCATGGAATCCTCTATCAAGAAAACAAAACACGAAGAAGCAGGAAACCCAGCATAACTCTAGCCTTGCCCTACTCATGCGGCGATAGGCGTGATGAGGCCCTTCTCTTGCAACCACTCTACTATCTGGGCCACACACTCCTCAACGGACTTCTCGTGCGTCTTGATGGTGATCTCCGGCTCCAGAGGCGCCTCATAGGGTGCCGAAATGCCCGTGAACTCCTTGATCTCCCCCGCACGCGCCTTCTTGTAGAGGCCCTTGGGATCGCGCTGCTCCGCGACCTCGAGCGGGATATCGACGTAGACCTCGACGAACGCGAGCGGCTCGTCGCCGTTCTGGCCAGCAGCAGCGGCGTGCAGCTCGCGCGCCGTCTGGCGGTCCGCGCGGTAGGGGGAGATGAACGACGTGATGGCCACGGTGGACGAGTCGGCGAACAGCTTGGCCACCTCGGCGATGCGCCGGATGTTCTCGTTGCGGTCCTTCTCCGAGAAGCCCAGGTCCTTGTTCAGCCCGAAGCGCACGTTGTCGCCGTCGAGCCGGTACGCGGCCAGGCCCAGGTGCAGGAGGTGCTGCTCCAGCGCGGTCGCGACCGTGGACTTGCCCGACGCCGACAGCCCTGTGAACCAGATCGTGAAGCCCTTTTGCTTGCGAAATGAGTTGCGCTCTTTTCGGGTCAGGCCCTCGTGCCAGGTGATGTTTCTACATAAAACCAGTTAGGCTTGACCAGCTGGATTCTCAAAAGACATAGAGCGGGGTGAGAGTTGTGTGGAGGGGAGAGAGAATGGGTGAGGGTTGTAAGTGGCTTACGTCGCCATCTTCGGTTTATGAGATCTAAGTCGGTATGTCTTCAATCGGAGAGACAAGCAGAACGCAAAGACTAACGGGACTCGCTGAATCGACACTCTAAATGGCTCTTTACTCCAGGCAGGTTTTCAAACAAGTGAAATCTAGAAAAGAGCAAGGCCCCAATTCTTAACTGTCGACACACTCCACGATTCATAACAACATTCTCGTTGCCAAGTTTCCTATTCTACCCAGTATTTCAACCTGCGGCTGTCGGGAAACTCGAAAGATCGCCCGGAAGACTAACTCCTCTCAGATAAGACACGTCATTTTTACTAGAGCACGTTTCGCCCTCTCGTCGCTCCTTCCCGACTCCCGTGCTAGTATTCTAGTTATTCTAGTTAGCTTTCTAGTCTCGGCGCGGCTTCGTCGCGCTGTCACTTGATCGGAATGCCCCTTGCACAATCACCTGCAGAAATGACGGCATCCGATTTAGCGGCTGATGCGGTGGAGAACCAACCCCGTTGAGTTGCGTCGGGCTTGTCGAATCGATCGCCGCATGCACGGAGGGGTCCGAGAATGTCAGGGAAATCATCGGAGAAAACTTCATTAGACATAACTCACCCCCTGAGAGAGCTTTTATTACATGGCCGAGTGCCCCCTTCTGCGGAGGAAAGAGGGCAGTGATAAAGAAGTAAACATAATCGAGTTGTCTATCCATACTCTGAGCAGGTTCTAATGCCCCCCTATCTCCCTCCAGGAAGGTTTGTCTACACTCTATCCTGTCTACAAAAGAATGACAAAACAGGCCAATTACAAGTGCCTGGCGATGGGCAACAGGTCGGTCGGCATTGGAGCAGTCAGTCCGCCCCGATGCTGTCTGGGAATATCGACTCCGCCCAGGAACGCCATGAAATTCAGAAGACGGAGGCTGTATGTGCAGGTGCATATGTGATATAGATATAAAAGAGAAAAAAGAGGACATGAGAGGTAGGTGTCTATGCACTGAGAACAAATGCAAGAAAATAAAAATACTGTAGCCACCAGGTGGCTTCCTAAGAGAGAGGGTAAATGCTCTTCATCGTCTACGACATCGGGTCAAAGCGCGTGTCAGTATTCCATAGATATTTCTAGGGAGGTGGAAAGAAAACGTAGAAGAGACGAATCGTTGGGGAAACCACGGGAAATATCACACGTACCGCAGCCTGACGAGGCGAGATAAACAGCGCCGTCGCGTCCGCCAACACCACGGGCGTCTCGCCCTCGCCTACCAGCGTCTCGATGCGGCCCTCGACCCACGCCTTGCGGCCCTCGACCTTGGTGGTGGTGGCGCGCAGCACGACGTACGTGTTCGCCGGAGTGGGCGCGCGGTAGTTGACGTTCAGGTTGGCGGTCATGGCGACGTTGTGCGGGACGGCGGGCATGCAGCAGCGGGCCAGGCCCTCGTCCAGCATGGTGGCCAGGAACCCGCCGTGGACGATGCCCGGGTGCCCGCAGAGGTCCTGGCCCAGGTGGGCGATCTGCACGTACGACCGGCCGTCCTTGTCGGTCCAGTCAAAGGGCGGCACGGCCATGCGGCCGGGCCCCGTGAGCGTCCCCGCCGTGAGGGTGCGCGTCCGGTGAGGCTCCGGGATCTTGAGGTGCGGCCGCGACTCGGTCAGCGGGCCGGCGGGTCCGCACCGGGCCCGCAGCTCCGACACGACGTGGTGCGAGTTGATGTGGTCCTCGATCGCCTGCGCCTCCGCGTCCTCGGCCTGGAACATGCGCAGCGTCTCGGCGCTGGTGGGCGGCGAGACGACCGCTTTGATGGTCTCGTACGCTGGCGCCACGGTCATGATGAAGCCTAGCCCCGTGAGCAGGACGGCGCGGCCGGTGAAGGTGAAGGTCCTCTTGAGGAAGGATGCGCGTGGAGCAGGGCCTTGTTGGGCTGCCGCGTTAGTAGGTTACTCAGTAGCGATGTGGGTTGAACTAAGTTTAAGTAGGGCCTTGGATAAGGCAACCGAGCTTGGAGGTAGGGACGCCGAATAACACCAAGATAGGGAATAAAATGAAGTGCGAGGGGTGCAGTGCGATAGATGTAGTGCGACGGGTGAGTGCGAGAGGTGAAGGAAAGATTTGGAAGCTGGAGGCCTGTAGAGTACGATGGGCCAGTAGTTGGGGGGCGTTCCTCACCTGCGGTGGTGGAGACCTTCGAAAATTGTATTCGTGTAGGTCTATGTGACCGGAGAGCCCTTAAGACGGCGGAGTTGGATGATGGCCGGGCACGGAAGAAGGATTGGGTGCCGAAAGGGTGAGAAATCCTAAACGGAGGCGGCATCTTGACGGCCTATTTATGACCCTTTTGCCGTTATCTCCTAGGTGACTGATATCCACATCCACGGCCCTGACGAGCCATGCGTAGGCCTTCCTCGAGGACAGGGAAAGCGGCAACTGGGTTGGTGTGTAGGCAGGCACCACTTTCGCAGTCCCAGCTATAATAGGCTCGGGAGTCAGTCAGCGGTGTTCTCACTCTCGGCTTCCCAGCAGACCTAAGTCTCTGCCTGCCTCAGTGTAGGACAGACGCGAGTCCCGAAATCGCACTCGTATGTAGAGACGATCCCGGGTCTAGTTCCAGTTCTAGAAGGAGAATTTGAGCCGAGGCACGTCCGGCTAGGCGGGAGGGATGTTGAGAGTTGCAAGGCAGAGACGTCCAGGCAGTTCTGGTAGTGTGTGGGGGTCGGCAACTGCAAGCACAGCAGGGTGACACACCGCCTGTCAGTATCTGTGAGTTTCACACAACGGTGTGGTGGTACTTCAGCCCTTCATGCGCTGTTACCCAGAGCTCCGGAGCTATGGACGCGCCCCTGAACCTTGTTCGCAGAATAAAAAAATAAAAAAATTCGGTGGGAACCTGTGGAGTTTGTTCTTGGTGTAGGGAAAGTTGGGGTTTTGAAAGATTGGGAAATCATGCCGAGGCACAGATTGAACTGAAGTCGCCCCCAAGAAATCAGTGGGCTCAGCTTGAATCCATGTCCGTGTGCGGAATTCCGTGCATGGACTCAGTAAGCTGTTACTTCATTCACAGCGCAGAGGCCCTTATCATGACCCATCTTCACCAAAATAGCAACTGACAGCACAATAGGCAAGCAGCTCAATCAAATAGGGGTATTCAATTCTTTTGTTTCTTTAGCGGGATCAGGGGGGTTCCAATCTCTCCGTTGTGTGTGCGGCTTCCAACTAGCACATTCTGGCGGCAGAGACTCACAGCCTGAGTTCCCGCCGCCCCATTGATCTATCTCCCTTGATTCCATCATCCCGCCCAAGCGCGCCGACATCTCCCAAATCAGTTATCGAACCACTCCAGGGCGTCGTCATCGGTGAAGATGGCCCGGAACGTCTTGCCGCCGCCCTCCTCCTCCTTCTCCTCCGTGTGGAACGAGTGGAACTTGGCCGGGTCATCCGGGCCCGTGGAGAACGCGCGGAACTGGAGGTAGGCCGGGCCGTCGGCGGGCATGGCCGGGATGCGCAGCTTGCCGAACAGGTGGATGCCGTACGCCGACACTCCCACCCGCACCTCCTTGAAGTCCTCGGAGGAGAAGGACGCGAGCTCCCTGTCGCTGAGGTGGCTCACTGCCGCGAAGTACTCGGGCTCGTGCTCTGCATGAAACAAGAAGGGGAGGAAGTTTTGTCGTGTCATCAGCCTCGTGCGATTGAGCGCTTGTAATACCCAATGCCGAAGCCCAGCCCGCTTACATACTACTGTGTAGACCAAGTGCTGTTCACTACTCAAGGGTAAAACAACAGTATAAAGATGAGAGGATTCGGAGATGGCCGTGGGCACTGAGATGGGTTGGGACGGATTGCTACTGACTGTCATGCGAATGCCGAAGCTTGATCAGCTCGTGCTTCAATTCGGACTCGATCTCATCAAAGAGCTTCAGGGCCTCCGGCTTGGGAGGGTGAGCCTTGTCCAGGGGCACAGTCTCGGCGGTGGCCTTCAGTCAAGGAAGTCGTGACAAGGTTAGCTCGCTGGCTGGCTGGTAACTTTCGATCTTCAAAGGGGAGAGCCAGGACAGGCGTAGTAGCACCCACCATTATGTTTCTGTTGTCTTCGAGTGTGGAGGGAAACGGTTAGGTGATGCAATTGATCAATTGGCGACGAAGAATTAAGTCGAGAGAGCTAAGTGAGTTTGCCGTTGGCAATTGTTTGTTCCACAATGAGGGGAGAGCTGGAAGCTTGGATTAAATACTGCCCAGTCTCAGCCCCCAAAAAATTAATGTCCCCGCAAAATTCTCTCTCCCTTTCACACCACTTTCACCACTGCACAATTATGGCCAGTTGTAC